>CAUZXS010002372.1:0-22500 GCA_963585895.1 Sepioteuthis lessoniana | reverse complement strand
AACATTTCTATTTAAAGCTAAACAGTTTAGTCAAACAATTCAGTTGAGCATAAGTACGCAGTAAGTTCTATTTAACCCATAGATAGGGCTCTATAAGGTGCTACCACACCGGGACAGAGTTGACCAGGAATAATGGCAATGAAGGGGTACTCTGCATTCCCAAAAGCTCCAGCATCACTGGAACCTCACTATCAGATTGCTTAATGTCATATCCAGGACATTTATTGGAGGGGTTTTACCCCCCAGCAGAAGTGCAGTCGGTGTACTCTCCTGCCCCAGCCAACGGGTGAAGCAAATTGGTGAAAGATAACTCTGAAAGTGAGGGGGGGGCTTCAAAAAGCAATGCCGAGGCGTCCTTCGAGCGGGTAAAGCATGTGGTGTGTCGCAATTATCTGTTGACTGTTCGAATGACCACAAATCAGCTGGATATGGAAAAGAACAGTAGAAGATTGTTAATGAAGATTTGGGCATGTCTGAAAAGTATCTGAAAGTTTGGGATTGGGAAGAAATATGAACCAATAGGATATACTATCCAGGACATGCTACGTTTGACATTTCCTTTTTACAAGCTCAAGATCACCAAGAGGACGAGTTTTGAAGATGTGGAAGCCCTTAAGTAGGTCTTAAAAAGGAGCTGAGTGTCATAGCAAAAGAATACTTGCAGCAGTACAGAGAAGCGTGACAGAGAAACATTGGAAAAGGCATTTGAATTGAGCGGGATTACATTGAAAGGGATATCAGATAGTTTATAATTTAGAATCAATATAAATAATTAGAGACACTAATTCCGTTACTTTTCAGACACACCTGGTAGATATTAAAAGTTATTCATTATTTGGCTCGATGCATTTAAATAATTGATTACGTTCAGACTACAAAATATGAAATTGCATCTCTTTCGTTTTCAGGTGCAAACTTTCATACTGCCATAAATTTAAGTATATAAATCCTGTGTATTTTGTTGATATGGAAGACTCCATGTATACCTGCAGAATTACAGCTTCTCACTTCGTCTCTGAACAGGCTTATAGATTCATAGAGACTCGGCCCTAAAGGAATGGCTCTGTTTATTGTGTGTTTCTATGCGGGAAGGAAAGCAAGTTTGATAACTCGTTAATTTGTCTCCATTTCTTATTTGTCACTTTCAGGGAACGACATTTTAGTTCACCATCTCCGTTGGGAAATTAAAGGGTCAGTTCATTCTACATTTATAAACTCTGAATATAAATTCTCGTCTTTTCACTGCAAGTCAAATAAGTGATTAGTTTTCGAAGCTAGTGGAAAAAAAGCCTCCCCAGAGATGACATAATGTTGTGACTCATCAATCTGCAACTTTTCTTTTTTGCTTTGTTTTCTCCAATTTATTTTTTTTAAAGATTGCACAACTATTGATTTTCGCAACCCATTCTTAACGGAGAAGTAGGTATAATTATAATAATAATAATAATAATAATAATAATAATAATAATAATAATAATAATAATATGCAAAGTCATAGACATAATTCCGAAAGTCGTGGAAAACTGGTGACTCTAATTGGCAACAGGAGGACATAGCTTGGACGAGGTGAAAATCTAAAGATTCATCTTCCAGAGAGATTCATTCTCGCCACAAATATTTCTTAGAGCAGAAATGCCTCTCAATCTTATACTTAGGAAATTCCTTGGAGGCTGATGAACCTTTTAATACACAGGGATGATATCAACATACATGCCTAAAGTTGAATTGAACAAGAAAACGATATATTAATTAGAAGATTTAAGCCAAGATATAAGGATGGAATTTTGTATTAAAAACTGTGCTGTTCTGACAATGAAGTGGGGCAAAAGAGCAATGACATAAAGAATACAACTACTAAATTAGGAAAGAATTGTAAAATGTAGAGAAATGGAAAATTATTGAATGCGGACACCAAACAGAGATGGAAAGGAAATTCAAAGAAAAAAGCGAAATCATCTCCAAAAATGAGAAAAAAAAATCAGCTGCATAATTCACTTCAAAGAAAAAATACCTTGGCAGTCTCCCTCGTAGGGTAATCGGAACAATTCTTAAAATGGATTAAAGAGGAATATACAGAGCTTGACCAAGGACAAGGAAAATGATAACGCAAAATATCAAAGAAATGAAAGATTATATTACTCAAGAAAAGAAAGAAAGAAAGAAAGAAAGAAAGAGAAGCAAGAAGAGAGTGAGGAAAGGAAGCGACTCCCCCACATTGATGATTGCATAGATGCATGAATTCGAGGACTCGACGAATAATAAAAAAAAAAAGAATCTCTAATTGCAATATGTAATAATAGCAAAGTCGACCAAAGGAAATCAGAAAAACAAACAGTTTTCAGTGGATCATTTCCCCGCACAATCGTGTTTAGTCTTATACAATTCTGTAGGTAGTTTGTCTCTTTCAATTTCTATGTGATTTACTGTTTCACCTCCATCTCCACATAAACTACATTTGCTGTTTATCAATTGTCGTAACGACATAAATATACTAATAGAATTAATCTGTTTTACAATTAAAAAAGAGTCAGTTTCTCATTTAAGGCTTCAACTTTTTGTTATGGCTAGATCAACTTGTGGGCAATCTCTCTAATTTGTCACTTGAAATATACTTACATTTGTTTTTCTACTCATTTTTGTTGGTTAGTTTTCTTTGTTTTTCTTTCATTTCTCAAGCGGTTGCTTTCATTGAGTCTTTGTAGTATTGAGGGAAAAGATTGCTGTTTAGGTTGACGAATTGGTCACCATTTATAAAAATCGTGTTATCTACTTTCATGATGGGTTCCGTTGACGGACACACCAGCTATTGTTAGTTATAAATCTTACAACGAGGAAAATAACATTACTTAATGACCGAACAATGATAACTACCTCACTCAGAAAACTATAAATACATGCAACACTGAATCAGAAATGATCCTCTTATGGGAGCTGGTAAACGAATACGGTATGAACTAACAATGTAACTGTATATTCACAAAGCGTTATCAATTGTAAAAAGAAATTAAAAAATAAATGCTAGTCATTTGAGACTTTGATTCTCAAACGTATTTCACGATTCAGTGATTAAAGAAGATAATATAGCAGCAAGTGTACTTTATTATTATAGCTAACAGATAAAAATATCGTGAAAAAAACAAAAAAAACATATGCTAGAGTGCGGAAAAAAGTTCTAGGATGTAAATAAGAAAATAGCACAAATCACATTTGAAGGATATGACATATTCTCGAAATATCTTCCAAAATCTCGGAGAAAGTGGAAATTCAAAGGGAAATTAAGATCATCCACACAAATACAAGAATAGGGGAATTTTGTTAAGTAATGATGTAGTAGAAATATAAAATAGTTAAGCACGAACAGGGTAATGTAACAATAAAAATAATTTTAAAAATATGATCTTAATAACCTGAAATTGCAGTACATTGGTGAATGCAGAAATGGTGTTTCAGAAAACATAACCAAACACTGCCTCTAAGAATAGAACCCCCTCACCCCCGTCTCTCTCTCTCTCTCTCTCTCTAAATGTCTCACACAATCTCTCTCTATCTCTCTATCTCTGTATATATATATATCGACAGAGAGAGAGAGAGAGAGAGAAATAGAGAGAGAGAGAGAGAGAGAGAGAGAAATAGAGAGAGAAAGAGTGATATCAATAGAAGATAGGTCTGCAATTATAGGGTAAAATAAGGAAATAAATGGGGTATTAATTTATTATGCTGTATCTTATTAGATAGAATTACATTCTTTTCGCCAGTCAACTTTATGAAAGTCTGTTCCATACCAATTAGAATTTTTCAAATATTTGTTTGAAAAATTCCAAACTGGTCAAAAATACTGCCAAAAATTCCCTAATAAATAAAATATTAGAGTCTACGATAACATAGCTAAACAATATATATATATATATATATATATAGACACTTTCTAGTTTTCGCCTATGCATCTCTGAATCCCTCTTTAACAGGAGAAAATCACTGGTGCTTATATATTAACAAATTACAAACAGAGACTTGTAAATATTTTTAAGTTTTAAAATAGTTTTACGTAGAGCATACATTCAGAGTTCTAAAAAACATCCTTTTTTCGGTCACGTCTCTTCAGAGAAACACCGTGACAACAAGCAGCAGAGAGAAATAACTAAAAGTAGTTGATGATGAAGTGATTGGGAAACCGAAAAAAGTCTGCCAAAGATTAGAGAATATAATAAAGCAATATGTATCCCTTGTTATCCGATCAAATGATTTAACTCATTCAACTGTTTCGTGCTAACAGAACGTATCTTCTTCTATTACTCGATACCTACTGGACAGAGCATTTTGTACTGACGCTCATAACCCTGAAATTAAACTATTTTTGTTTTATCTAATAATGAAATACAATTATCAGTACTTGAGGTACTCTACATCACTAAACATCAACCTTCGCTTTGCAAACAAAAGGAATGTTATATTCTTTTATACAACACATCGATTATACTACAACTATACAAAACTTAGTCAAAGATAAAGAAGAAGCCTGTATCAATTTCTCCAGGTAAACGGTTCCTTCACCCCTCCACCCACACACTTCTTCGTCAACTGCTTTTAATTGTTCCTCGCTCCTCCTTACTCTCATGGTGTTTCTCTGAAGACACATTACCGAGAAAAAAGTTTTCTTTTTTCTAGAACTAATAATAAATGCACTTCTTAAAGCTATTTTAAATTTCGGTTCGTTCCATAGGATTTTCAGACGTTTGAGTGCGGGTTTTTAAGGAATACAGATCCTACACTTAAAAAATTATTAAAGCTGAGTTAAAGTCACATCTTTCATTTGACAGATTTTTAAAAAATGTTATTAAAGTAAAAATGTCTGCCAGGAAAGAAATCATGTTTACTGAGGAGAGTGCTACAATTTTAGCATTTCAGGCTAAACTTGCTTTATACAAACATACCTTAGGTTGATGCAACTTTCATCATTTTGCTAATTCAACCTCTGTAAAGAAATTGAAAAGTATTCCTGAATTATGACGTTTATCTCTATAGACGAAATTAACAATTTGTAAGAATATATTTAAACTCAGTTCAAGGATTTTTTAAACATGGAAATTCCTGTAGGTATTATCTCCATTTGGTGTTGAAGTGGTAAATACAGCTACAAACACTTTTCCTAAAGAAATATTTATTGAAATTACTTTCGACCTTATAGTGTAAATGAACTGGATATTTGTGGATGGAAGAAATGACTGTTTCAAAATATTCGAAACATATTTTAATAGATTTTCTATGTTTGCATATGGTGGAATCTGGGTTTATCGACGAGCAAGTTTTACTAATCAAGTAGAGGAGCATTTTTGAATGCATATTGTGATGGTTAGCGGCTTGAACTCATAAACTTGATATTCGGGTTTTTTTCAGTCCACAACAAACCAGCTCTGAACAAAATAATTCAAGAATTAAAGATGCGTTTCCATTTGTTGTCTACTTATTCTTTCCAAGTGGGTGTCCTGGTTGTTCAATGGTTAAACGCTGCTTTGCGAGATCGTAATAAGCTAGTTAAAACTTCAGTTGAACTCTGACGTTCACTTTCGGGCAAATACCCTTAAGAACGGTATGACCCCAATTATCCATTGAGCTATGGGTTAAATAGCACCACTGCCGTTCTTTTAGAAGGATGACTTTGGCATTAAATAACCAACGAAGACAGATATGCAAAGGAACAGAAAACAAACCTTATTTTTTCCACGTTTGAATTGTCTTAAACACTGGTAAATTAGTTATATTTTTTAAGTTGATATTCAATTAGTTTATTTGGTGGTAAATGGACATTGAATGTAATGAAAAGATGACAGCAAGTAGGCGCGCTTATCCTTAAAAGGCGCGCTTTTCCTAAAAAGCACCCAGGAGTCCGTTCTGGACTACGGTCCGGAGCGTGGCTCTGCAAAAGGAACAATGGCAGACTTGGGGCCTTTTAGGCACCTAGTTTCGACTAGGCTACCCTCGGGTGAGCGAGCTGCACTTTTGTCTCCTTTGTAACCCATGTATTGCACTAGACCTCGCGTCTAGTTGAAGCCGTAAACTGGCATACGTACCCGGACCCACATTTGGGTTCGTGAAACTGCTTGCCTCATCAGGCTCACTTTGCACTAAGTGGGCCGATGAGCAGCATAGACCAGCAGGGTTCGAGTCTCGGCTCGTTCCCGACCTCCCCCTCCCTTTATCCCTACTTTAATCGGTTTTCGGGCTTTTGACCTTGTGTCAAGTAATGTCTGGTGAGAGGCAGCGACAAATAAAAAAGTAACAGCAATTAAAAAGTTTGTGAAATCATGATCTACATTGACATAAGTTATTAGACATTGAGATATGTCTTAACCTCTAAACCCAAAATATACCAACCATTATCGCTAATATTTTTACTTGTATAATTCTTCATCTTTCTAATTGAATTAATTAATTCCAATTCACTTGGACATTCAGGTTTACACTAAAGAAAAACAGATCACATGAAAAAAAAATCATGAGAAGTTACCGCTTGCATTCAAACATCACATACCTTTTTGTTTCAAGATAGCTTACTTCCCCCCACCCCGCCGCTATAATAACGAGGACAAGGTTTGTATCAGAAAACTCTGAGCAATATCTATAAACCCAATAAGTTCTCCAGTCTTGAATTAGTCAGTACTGTATTTTTGTCATTGTTTTATCCTCCGGGTGTGTTAAAATTTTATCTTAAAATTTGCTTGTAGATAAGGCATTATTGTTAATAAATTTGCCTAATCATATATTTCTCCTTTCTAATTCTACTTTACTTTATTACAACTCATTTATGACATCATTTATTCAACCATGTGATACAAATGAGAATAAAAAATAAGCTGTAGGTGACATTAGAACTCACATATCCTCCAGCTACTTCGAAGACTATTTCTATGCAACAACCAACTGTCGTAGAAATCATAATCCAAGGAGATAATGATACAAAAGCAACTAAAATAAGAAAGGGGAAAGTTGATATTTTTCAAAATTATCAATAATAATTAATAGGTTTTTTGTATGATGAAATGTATTCATCAAATGTGTACAATTAAATCTAAAAGCATTTAAACATTAAAAATGATCCTAACCCTGCTTGAAGTCCTGTTTTTTAGTTCTTCTGTTTCTTCCTTGAATCTAAAAAAAATCTCAGTATAAATACAATTCGCGGAAAGCATAACAGGTATCTACACACTATTTACTTCTAAATAGATTATGCAACCACATAACTGATTTTCCGGGTTCTTTAAGAGTTGACTTGATCTAAACTGTTTAGTTGATTTAATATGCAAAATCAAAAATGTCCTGTTTGTATGCACAAATGTTATTATTCTTATCTTCTAAAAATCAAAGTTTAATATTTTTGTAAGTTTTCTTTATAAAGGAATTACACTTTGGCTACCTATTAGTCAGACACGATACCTTTGATGTAGGAAATGTAATAACTTAAGTTTTTTCGTTGTTTCTTTTTTTTATTTTCTTCCAAAAATCAACTTAAGAATCAACAGATTTGTTTATCTATTTCATATGTAGGGCAAATCGTACATATAACGAGATGAAAACTTTTCTTAACTTTCATTGTAATATATTTTTAATAAAGTTTCTCAGTTAGAGATACTGGACAAAGAATTAGTGTTAAATAATCATCATATCTACCTGGTTTTGCTACACTTATATTTCTTTTTTTGTTTGGACGATGATGTTTCTCAAAATGAATTTATGCTACGCAAACAAATACATTTGAACAACTGCATTTTGGAACTTACAGTAATTATTGCATCATCTCTATTTGCAGCACAGAGAACTTGGAAAGGACTCACAGAATGACAAATATATAGCATCGTTTATTGATTAATTGCGGTAACTTTTTAAGTAATTTTTTCAGTATACATTTTATCAGATTTCATCATTATACCACCTGTAATATTTCCACGTATAGATGGAATGTTTTATTCTATGAAAGATCATGCATTTGTTTATTTTTTTTTCTCAGATTAAAAATACCACACAGATAACTATAATTTTCTTGAATTAAAAAGTTAATTTTCTCGTAACCAAATATTAACGGATTTTATCATTTCAGAAGAAACATAGAATGCCCAGAGTATGACACTAAACTGAATTTAAAAGTGAGGTTCCAATTCTATAAAAATTTAAATGTGGAGTGCCCTTTCAGTGAAATCACTCACTGGTTTAATACCTATTAGGTTCTCATTGATGGGTCATATACACTGTTTAATCATTATTCGTTTTCGATAGAATCGGTAGACTAACAAAAAAAAAAAAACACGCTGAAGAAACAAAATACTCAAAAATATAATTATAAATGTACAACATGTGGGTTCAAAACTCCGTAGAAGAGTTGATATGTCATTAAAATCATTCAATCAATCAAGGCAACTAGTAAGTAACGCTACAATATACCGATTATATAGAATTTAACATATGCATATATGTATTTTTGGGTCAACTATACATTCTTATCTTTTGTCAGATATATTTTAATGCCATAGTAAATAATACCTAATTATGATTTTTGTTGCATAAAATCCCACAAGAAATAATTCAATACTGGCAAATTCGGTTTATAAAACAATACTTTTTAAATTAAAAACATATATTAGAGTATTTATTTATGGGCAATGTTGTGGCATAGAATCACTTAATATTTTTTAAGTTATGAACTACATAACGAGTATATTTGCTCATTTGATACGTATGAATATTGATTCTACCTTGTTTATTTTGTTTTTTCGTTTGTTTTTATTTTTAATAATATCTCATGAAAGCTTTTTAAAATCTTGAGTATTTCGTAGCCATGCCGCAGACATAAGTATTTTTGTCGGCCCGTCTTCCAAATCTATATTTTGTGTTGTGGCAAATCGGGATACAATGTGACACAAGCTAATATTATATATCAAGATCTGACATCAAATGTTCCAACGTTAACTCAGTTAAATCCACAAATAACGAATACGCGACGTTGTCAAGTTGATGTCGATGTGTGCAAAGCTTTGGCTGTCAGGAAGAAACACCAGATACAAGGTTCCTTTTGTCCTTCATATAAATTCAAGTGAACACATGTCTGTTTGTCTGCTTTTTATGTTTTCATATGCACCAGTCTCTCCGTTTTAAGTTTGTCTCTATATTCGCCGACTTGTAACGTAACTGACGAGATCTGTACATTGTCAAAGGTTAACTCATCTTGAAATAAATAAGAATCAATCAGCATAGCTATAAATATTATCATAACTATCTTGAATTATTCCTGTTTCATAAAAATAAAAATATATGTGATATGTCAATAAAAGATGAAATTATATAGTTGAGTTTCATTTTCTGTATAAGACGGAGAAGTTTGTCTCTATGATTTTTACCAAAGTTTTCCTAGTATGGTATATAAAGATATCTTTGGTGGTATAAAATAGTTATTTATTATTAAAATACTGCTTTGACGTAGTAATAAGCAAGTAGTTGTAGGAGGAAGATAACATTAATACACAAGACGCAAACATTCTATCTTTGTAAATAAATAAATACATACACACAAATCAAACAAACAGCGCTTTTTATGAGATATATAAACGATTTAGCAGCCTGAAAAGTAGCTTTTAGCTTAATTTTCAATTGAAATTTGAATTTTATAAATGTAGATCAATATCATAACCAATCACAACTAAAATTTTATCTGAAATGTTCATAGAATAGTTGTATTGATACGTGATTGATAGATTGATTAGCGATTTTAACGATTATTAATATTTTTGTGTTGTTTATAGGATACGCACAATATGTTAAAAGATCCTTTTGATGCGACGCTAAGAGATTCTATCATTTCTGGTCAGAGTGAAATAATGACTATAGAGAGCTACTCCACACTTTCCATGTCCCCAGAACAAGTACCACACCATCAGATTAAGTTTACTGCTATACACAGGATTTTTTTTATTTTGGAGCGCATATTTCTGTGCGAATGATCGTTTAAAACTACAGAATCTTGATTTGAATTAAACTCTGTGAAGTTTTTTTTCTTTTTTAAATCCATGTTACCAATAGTAAAAATTTAAAGTTAATTCGAAATTGAATTGTACAATATTAGGTTCTGTGATTTATAGCAAACAAATAATTTTGATTTAAATCTTAGTACAATTTTAAGTCTATGCGATTTATAGTTAGCAACAAATTTTGATTTGAAATTTCTGATGAATAAATGTAAGTATATATGTGACTAATAGTTACTGGGAATTTTTTTTTTTTACTATTAGAAATTTCCAGAGCATAATTTTAGATCTTTGTGAATTATAATTTCCAATGAATTATTCCTATTATCATGGAAAACATCCTGTTGAAAAATAAACATTTGATATGAAAAACAATTATATATGTAAACATTTAATCTTCGTGGATTTAGTCAAGGTTAGATATACGAATGACAGCGTCTTGCGGCTAATGGAACTATAAGTTATTCATTAGAGATATATTTTTCTTAAGTCCATATAAACTAATTACCTGCCTTTAATAATATACCGGAATGTGACTGATGTTTTCCTTTCCCATAAAATACAGTAGAGAGTGGGGGATCTGATAAGTGAATTTCTTAGTATGAAATTTCAAAGAGAAAATATTCGAAAAATTGGAGTATATTTTCTTAAGAGGTGCCAATTAAACTATAGATATACTTATTTGTCTATGGAGTGAGAGAGAAGAGGACGAGAAAGTGTGTGTGTGTGTGTGTGTGTGTGAGAGAGAGAGATAGAGGGAGAGAGGGAGAGAGAGAGAGAAAGAGAGAGAGAGAGAGTGTGTGTTGGGGTGAGTGATATGTTAGTATCATACTGTCTGAATTTGTGTGTATTTCCCACGGGGATCAATGGTACATATCGGAATCTGAATGAAATACAGGCTTAACAGAGTTTATATTTAAGACAGAGTGTTCGCACATGAATAAAGAATTAAATAGTTGAAATTACAGGCCAGAAACCCTTTTTTTCACAAAAATGTGATGTGCTGTTTTGAACAAATCTCAGGAGTAGCATCCTCTCAGCAGCAGTTGTATGGATTCTAACTACTTATCACACAAAATCCGAGTAAGTTGAACAAGACACACGGCACTTTTGGAGAAGTAAATATCAACTTATAAGCGATGTTATCCAATGGATTTTTACGCATGGGCACACAAGTGTCGGCCGATGAGTTAAAAACTTACATTCATCATCTCTTTGTGCACACTAGGGGCTGCTTAGATGATTTGACCAAAACGATAACTAATAGCAACGGATGGGGTGGGAACCTGTACTGTCAACATACCTTGATGGTAATGATGATGATGATGATGATGATGATGATGATGATGTTGATGAAGATGATGGAAAAGATACTTGAATTACAAG
Organism: Sepioteuthis lessoniana; assembly: GCA_963585895.1. Taxonomy (NCBI): domain Eukaryota; kingdom Metazoa; phylum Mollusca; class Cephalopoda; order Myopsida; family Loliginidae; genus Sepioteuthis; species Sepioteuthis lessoniana. Next base: position 11,104 of record CAUZXS010002372.1, on the reverse strand, counting down.
CATGCTCCTTTTGGTAAATTAGAATAAAATGCAATATTTGCTTATTCATTTGTTTGTATTTTCATAACATGACGCTTTTTCGAAACTGTTCTAAGTCATTCAAACTGTTTGCTCTATGGGTATATAGAAATTTAAGAAATTAATTTAATGCATCCAAAAGCCAGTGTTTTATTTAAACATTCACTCAACAAACTTTTTTTGAAGTTAAAAATCTAATTCAAATTGATGGGTTATCCATTTTCAGTGATGATTCAGTTCGCTCACTTTTGGTCATTGTTCTGTTTGTATTATAGTACCTTCAATCTGAAATATGTCAGAAATTCAGCGTGCATTCTATGACCAAACAAATCCTAGTTGGCCTCACGAAAAAAAAGTAGCAAAATTTGAATAACCATCGTGACTAATGAGCACTGTCAAATAAAGATTCCTCCAAGATATCTATAAATAGAATGCACACACACACACACACACACACACACGGGCGCGAGCGCGGTGGGGGTCTACTCAGCGTAGTGGCTAACGACCTGGAGTACGACATGGCAGTCACGCTGTTACGTACACGTTCGGACTGATACTGTTGGGAAAAACCCTACAACCCTCTTAGTTATGGCTTAAATAGAAAATTTGCTATTCTTCTACAACAATGGCTCTGATATTAAATAACCCAAGAAGGTGAATATGACATTAAACCAAAAAACAAAAAACAAACCAAATAAACAAAGACAAATGCGCACTAATATATATATATATATATATATATATATATATATATATATATATATATATATATATATATATATATGAGGATTGTTCAAATGGTTTACAGACCATTCTAGTTCAGGCATTTAAAATTGTCGTAGACGCTTGAAAATTCAGTATGTTATTGCTATACATCTTATGAGATGACTGACCATTTTTTATGATTTGAGGTTCAAATGAACTGCTACGGCAGAAATTGGAATACACCCTACTAAAGCCTGATTGTCACAGCTGGTGAATTTCAAAAATGCAATCTGGACGTGAGGACACTTTAGAAGAACGATATGCTCTAAAATTTTGTTTTAAGCTTAGAAAAAATGCCACAGAAACGAATGGAATGTTTCAGACTGGTTTTGGACAATTTTCCATGAATAGAGCATCAGTTTTTGAGTGGCATAAGATATTCAAGGAAGGTACGGAGTCTTTGAGGTATGATGAGAGGTGTGTGAGGAGTAAGGAAGTCAGAACACCAAAGTTGATTGGCCAAATAAAGAATTTGATGGATAAAGACTGTCGGGTGTATATAGAGACAATAAGAGCACAGTTTGATGTCAGTGTGAGAACTGTACCGACAATTATTCACGAGTAACTGAAGATGCGGAAGGTTTGCGCGAAGTTTGTCCCGAGGGTGATGAAGATTAGAAAGAAAGACGTTGTCATGACAGCAGGGAGATGGTCGAGCTGATCAATTTAGATCCCGCTGTTCTTGATACTCTGGTCACCTACGAGGAAATCTGGGTCCACTGCTATGACCCAGAGATCATGAGACAGTGTTCCCAGAAGAAGCATACTGGCTCTCCCAGACCGAAGAAGGACAGACAGAGCAAATCCACCTACAAACATCTGATGATCCCTTTTTTTGACAGCGCTGGCAGGATCTACATGCCACTGGGTTCCCTCTGGACCGACAGTCAACAAGGATACTATGCTGAGGTTTTAAGGGAGTTCAAGAAGAGATTCCGTCGGAAGAGGCCAACAATCTTCAAATCGTTTCAGTGGCATTTCCACCAGGACAATGCACCAGTCCACAACTCCATCCTTGTCACAGACTATTTGACAAAGATGGGCATCAACACAGTTGCTCACCCTCCCTATAGTCCAGACCTTTCTCCCGGTCACTTTATGTTATTCCCTAAGCTTAAGGAAAAACTTAGAGGCTGTCGTTATGAGACAATTGAGGAGATTAAAGAGTCTGTGCCGAAGGTCATTGACATACTCAAACAAGAGGACTTTCATGGGGCGTTCCAGAAGTTGTTGGAACGGTACAGCAAGTGTATTGCAACCAGAGGAGATTACTTCGAAGGGGACTAGAGTTTCCTGTGTGTACTATCAATAAAAGGGCCCATACGAAAAAAGTCTGGAAACTTATTGAAGGTTCCTCTCGTTCTATAAGAACTCATCAGTGTGGCTAGACATATTAGCTTCCCATAGCCGGGATCGAAACCTGGTTGACTCAGACGCCAAGCTAAGCCTCTAACCCTTCAGCCACGAGGAGCCATTAGCTACCAAGTAAATTTTAAATGGTTATGAATCACAATTACTATTGTTTACATACAACCGTTCAACGGCTGCCGAGACCTCAATTCATATGAATGAAAAGACTTGCAATAAACGCTAATGGCAACACGATTACTTCATTCGCCACAGAACGTAACCCCACGGGTACAGGGAAGTATATATATATATATATATATATATATATATATATATATATATTAGCTATGAAGTAACATATATGGATGAGAAATAATTACTTGGATGAAAAAGTTTGATCAGCTAGCTTTGTGGATTGATACATAAATTGTTCAGTATATATCGATGATAAACAGATGGTTTGATTTGGTTTCGTTACGTTGTTTAATGGCTTACCAATCTTCGTGGGTTGTTTAATGCCAATCCCATTCTTTAAGAAAGGCAGTAGAAATACTATTTAACCAGCAGCGAATAAGGGGATCCATACCTTTTGTGAGGGTATTAGTCCAAAAGTGAACGTAATATCGTGACTGCAGTTCGAAATCACAAACTGCAGAATTACAGTTCCGCACCTAAGCCTAAATTTTGCTGACCAATAATTGACCAATAAAAGGATTAAACTAATTTTTTTATGCATATAGAACAATAAAAGGTGATGTTATCTAGGAAAACACAGAAGTTTTATGAATGTATGTTAATTGTTGCACCTAGGAATTCAGTGAATTGTTGGCCTCAGGATCTCAGGGAATTATTAAAAACCAAATTGTTAGCGAATATCAAAAGCCTACTAAGTCAACTAGAAAATTATGTTACTAAAAACAGGAAATAAGTTAAATGTTCCCGTACGTTGTGAAGTTTCATTGGGAAGAAAAATGGGTTAAAAGGACACAAGCGTATGAGTTGGTATAATGAGAGTTCTCTATTCAACCGGATTTTTCCATTTCTTTATTGGAACGATACTAAAGTAAAGTAAAAATCCAAATCTCACCTCGACTTTGTTTAAGAATTGTGTCGCGTTTTACTTCACGAAAAGTGCTCTCTGCTTGACACGCTGCGTTTTCCCATTGAGAAGTAAATTAAGACTATCACCTGCTAATCAATACCAGAGCGAATTTAGGTTGGATGTGTCAACAATTTGCTGGAAGGTAAAAAAAGAGAATAAATAGCAAAGATTAAACACCGCAAGAAACTATCTATTTCTTACGTATAGCTGAATCATTTTTTCTGCCGTCTATTTTCAAACAAGAAATGACACCAAAAGTAGGTTGAAATTATATTCTCTGAAATACAGGTTGGGCAAATCACTTATATAGGAAAGGAGGTTAAAATGAAATGAAATCTTTCATTTAATAGGAGACGTATACACATATTTCTAACAGCTTAAATGTTTAACCGATAGGTGTAATGCTATTTTACCTGCGAGATTAAAATCCCTTTTGTTTTGAGTAATATTTAACAAAAAAAAAAAAGAAAGAAAATACTTAGGTTTACTTAGATTAGCAAAAGCGAATAAAAATGGAAATCTATTTGAATATAACTCGATAAAAATGCAATAACCTCAGATGATAACGATTTTACTAGGATTGTACACGCAAAAAAGATGTAAATAAAAAAAATCAAACAAAGAAGTAGACAAAAAAGATTTTTAAAAAAATTAGAATAGGTTTGGCAGAAAGATGCAATTGGGAGCTATCTAGCGAGAATTCAACCGGCTATTCCATAGCGGAAGATATGGGAACCTTGCTTGCCAACGATTACTTTAAAATTAATTGAGTAGCCTCAACATTTTGATTTATTTCATCAGAAGAAAACCAATTATCCATAAAAAATGTTACAGATAGAGAACATATGGAATAAGCAGTGGTGGCGTCAATACTGCCATATGGAGGAAACACATGGACGAAGACTAAGCTTGATGGAAATTGCAGAAGAATGTTACACGTTGTATTAAACAAATCCTGGAGGCAACATGCCACAAAACAGCATCTGTACTGACTCCTACCACCCATCTCGAAAACCATCCAAATTAGACAAATAAGAGTTCTGGAAAAGTAAGAACGAACTTCTAAGTTATATACTCATGTAGATTCTTTCACACAGACGTGCAGGTGTTGGGCGACTAGCTAGAAGCTATCAAAAATAGCTATTCTTTGATACTGGATGTAGCATGGAAGCAATGGTAAGTAGATACGAGCGGAGAGAGAAGATCTTGGAAAAATATGCTAATAGCACGATATTATATATATATATATATATATATATATATATATATATATATATATATATATATATATATTGTGTGTGTGGGTCTATGAGAAAAAATGTATATAGTTAAGATAGAGATATGTATGTACTAAAGTGGGTAGGCAGTTTTCTGTGTAAGTGTTTATGTGTATAGTTCTCACTCACTTTATATATATATATATATATATATATATATATATATATATATATATATCCTACTGTTTACATATGCGCAAATACATTAAAACACACAGACATTTAAAGAGAGACGTAACAGAACCAATCCAAACGTGAGCGCGCGCGCGCGCACACACACACACACACATATATATATATATATATATATATATATATATATATATATATATATATATACGTCTGTGTACGTGTGTGTCTCTTTTGTGTGAGTGTTTCCTTTAGTTGATCATAATTGCTAAAATGTTTAGCATGGTATAATCCGACATGAAATAATATCCAACCAATCATATAATAACTTGCAAATTAGAATTAGGTTGTGACACGCGAACGCCTAAATATCTCCAATCTTTTTGCATTAAAACAATCTATTAAAACTATATCAATTCGGAAAGGATTAATCTCTAATGAATTCTTTGAAAGGAAATGAATGCCTGCAAATATCAATGCCACCGTCACTAAATAACCCATAATGTTTTGTCATACCATAAAACAATCAAACGACGAACTCTTAAAAAAACATCAAAAACACACTGATTTTCAGCTTGGACCCCAATTTCCGGTTGAAACGGGCATGAGGGGCTCTAGTTTCTATGGATTCATGTACTTTATAATGTGCCTGAGATCATCCCCATGAAAAATCATATTGTCTAATTAGTAGCAATATGCGTATCAAGAATTTCATAATCTATTTGGACCTGGTTCACTATATATATATATATATATATATATATATAGAGAGAGAGAGAGAGAGAGAGAGAGAGATTCTTTCGAACGATGATAACAGTTATTCCTCCTTAGAATAGAACCGGTGGTCGATATCGACGGTGCAGGGTGAATTTTAAGAAACATGCAAGTATTATTTTTCAAATTATTGTAGATATTTAAAATTAATGCAATGAAAGATCGACTCATGGATTAATTTTAAAGTCATTTAAACCGTCTGGGGATATTATATGCTTTTTCTTTTTTTAAAGGAAATGCATATATTTTATATCCATATTTACATTTTGTGAAGTTTTATCGTAGATTTTTACACACTGCATATGCTATCAAATATTTTTATCTAATAATGTGCAAACATTTATTTCACTCATAGATGAAACCATACTAGTTAGTAAAATGTCAGTTCAGAGTGGACATGGGAGTAATCCTGTGAGTTTCGAAATATGTGCCTTCCCACCAGAAGCAGTTTTGTCTCATATCAAGGGTATTCACTCTCTGCAATCAATACAGTCAAGGCCTGATAAGTGCAATGTATCATGTGATACATTTACACCCTAACAGAATTAACGTGGTTGATCTCTAATAAATCAAGAACGTTCACGTGTTTGTTTTTTCTTTCATTAAGAACTCGTGACCCGTTGCTAAAATGCACCAAATATCTATGCATTTAATAAATGATAAAGCCAACACAAAGGGAACATTAAAGATGAAATGTGCGCTAAGAAATTTCACTGTTTATGAAATAAGTTGACAGTAATGTAATAATAAAATGTTCATTCATAAAACTCTTCGAAAATATATCATGTTTAATAATATTTTTATTTCACTGTGCTTTCCTCTGATATTTAAGTGAAGTGTAACATTTTGGCATAGAAGGTTTTTTGTCGTTCTTTATTATATACTTTTTTTTCCTTGGGGTAGCGCTATGATACTTTATCTTCGATATGAAAAAACCGGCAGCTCTCGTTTCTTACACATTTTAATAAATCCTGCAAATGAAGAAGACATTAAAGCAAAAATAATTCTTCCGTGTAAAATAATGCGCATAATCTGCGAAATTCCATTCTGATGTGGCTTGGGGCACGTCCAACTAGGTGCTATCAATAGGAGTTCCCATTTCATCACCGAAGCATGCGAAAATTTACGATCTTTGACATCTTACAGATTCTCTGCTAAACCACAAGCCCTGAAAAGGGGTCTGAAAGGTTGTCCGGGAGAGCGAAAATCGCCGGTAACCACCCATGGATGACTCGGATCTCTGTTCAATTTTGGGTACAACTTTACGCGAGAACGATTCGCTGAACTAAAACTAAGGTAGTTTTGATAAAAGATTTATGCCTTTGGTCGCTTCTCCGTAATAAGGTGTTTTACATGATATAAAAATGGATTGCACTGGCTAAATGAAATCCAGAAACACATACGCAAACATGCACTTGCATAGTGAGTTAGATATATTGTGGTGTTTTGGGGAGACTTAATCTCATTCACAAACTAAAGATATCCAAAGAATATATAGCGGGAACCAGAACCTTTCAGAAATTATAAAATTTTCTTATAATTCAGATTCCAAAAAATCTTTAAAAGTCTTTTAAGTTTTTTCTAAGATTCATACATTTAAAAGTTTTTAGATTCTATGAAGATATGTTAAGGTAGGATTTATTTCTTATATTTGATGTTATCATCCTCATCGCTGTAGAACGTTTCTATCTTACAATGGTTGTCCAGTAATTCTAGCGAAAACAGACAGTCTACGTCTTAGAATGTGCTTAAACACTCTCTAAGCCAGATCTCAAGTTGATAAGAAGGAATGTATTTCTTCTCAAATGTTCCTCGACTTAAATGTAACTTAGAAACACAATTATTTTTCTAATCTAATTCAATACTGACTGTTCAAGTTAAGAACGTAATAAAATCAAATATTTCTTCGAACTATTGATAATTTTGGGGTGATTGCTGGAAGAATCATATATATCTGAACACATATGAAGCAATATTTTAGGAGAGTCCTGGAGATCTATTATTCATAAGGAGGCTATTAACCCTCTTATCCACACCAGCTATAGGACACATAGTGTCACTGCAGCTCTTGTAACAAGATGGTTTAGGCATTAACTAACCCACAAAAGTTAATATGGCATTAAACGAAGAAACAAAAAAAAGCAATTTTTCATGCAACACGCTTAGAGAAAACGGAAAATAAGGGTAGAATTCCGGTGGTGTAGTTGCTAACCTGCTAGACTATAATATCGTGGTGAGTGGGTTCTAAATCCATTCTCATCATTAAGTTCACTTCCGAAAAAATACCTTTGTAAATATAATGAACCCCTTCATCCCCACTCGAAAGTTTTAAATTGTGCCACTATTGTTCTTTTACTCGGATGCCTTTGGGGTTAAGTAACTCACGAAGAAAAGCTAGCATGAATTTCAATAAAAGTGATTCTACGGCTTTTAATCTTAATAACGATCATTACACCACCGTTAGTTGTAAATACATCTAACAAATTATTAAAAAATAACTTGTTTTAAATAAATTGTTTTAAATCGCAATTGCAAGGCATGGATATAAGTGAGAAAGTGGAAGATATTTCCATGGTTTAAACGTTTAATTATTGTTTTAAATTATCACTAGACCTAATAGCCTTTTGGAATTATGCGTGTGGAAGTGGAGAAACAGTTTGTATTGGTTATGTTTGTTTCTTTGTTTATTTGCATATCAAAATCCGTGGGTTATTTAATTCCAAACCATCTTTATAGAAGAACAGTGGTGCTACTATTCAACCCATCACAAGGAGGATAAGAAGGTTCATACCTGTCTGAATGGTATTTGTCTAAAGGTCAGCTTAACAGTACGACGAGAGTTGAAATTCCCTTACTTCGATGTGACCATCTTGCACTTTATCAACTACAGCACAATAGCTGCCCTCGGCGCTAATGTTACAGCTTGGTAAGTAGACTATGTCTGCTTGAAAATCTAGTTCTCTCGCACAGGATCCAGTTTATGCATGTATTGTAAGTGAAATAAACAGCTTTACCAATTTAGGTCCTATGTGAGGATGGCGATAGATACGAGAACAATATAAAATATATGTTTCCTCGTGAAATAAGAAATCCTCTGTTTTAAACAGGATAGAGCTGTGTCAAATTTAAGCAGCGTGCCTCTGAAATTAGTTGACATGTTCGCGTACCCTGGCAGTAATATCTCATCTACTGAAAGTGATACTAACTTACGAATACGAAAAGCTTGTTCTGCTATTGAGACACCATAAAAAACCAGAGCTCTCTAGTTGGATGTACCGTCTAGTTGGATAGATTTCTATATGGATAGACCGTCTGGACTCTGACAAAACGCTTCAAATAACATTTATATGAGCATGACATAAGAATAATAAGTGCTGTTTTGAATAAACCCTGGAAGCAATATTTCAGAAAACAGCAGCCATTATGCCACTTGCCTCTCATCTCACAAGGTAAGATGAACATGATATATAGAACACTGATGGGAAAACATAAAGACGAACTCGTTTGTGACATTCTATATTGGACTATTACAAAGGAATACACCAGAATTGGCGCCATCAAATATTATAATAAAATGCTAGCATATGCAAAGAGAGATAAAAAGTGATGAACGAGAAAGAAAGAAAGAAAGAAAAACATGCTTTTCTTAATTGTATATTTCTGCTATTCCTTGCTCCCCCCCATACATTCCTTCCCATCTAAATTTCCTCCTTACTACTTCTCTTCATTTTTTCTTTTCTCTTCCTCTTTGCTTCCTTACTAAAAAGTATCTCTAGAGCAAAGCTATAAAACCTCCTGTGTCCCTAACTGATCAAGAGAGTTCGATCCTTATCTTAAATATCAACGATTTTTGTTCCGCTGTTTTTTCTTATTTCACATGGGGTAGTTTTTTGTTCTTTTGTGAATGCAATTTATATTTAACAAAACATACATGTTTTCAAGAATGTTTTCACAACCTTAGCCTTGAATTGAACTTACAAAGTTTACATCACACGGTCATTAATCCATATGAATATGAATTTCTTAAATAGCTACTTTTGAAATATCTATTTAAATCTACATATTTTTGTTCACACACACTCACACTCACACACGCGTGCGCGCACACGAGCGAGCATTCTCTCTCACTCACTGTCTATGCATATATATATATATATATATATATAGAAGAGAGACAGAGACAGAGACAGAGAATGAGAGATGGAGAGAGGGAGAGAGTCGGGGAGAGACAGAGAAATAGAGTGACTGAGAGAAAAGGATGTAAAATATATTCATTTGTTAAATTCTCATTTAATGAATTTGTCTTCTATGCATTAGCTGATTCATTGAATTTATTGTAATGACAATAGAAAAAAAATGAAAATTTAATTACAAGATATATATATATATATATATATATATATATATATATATATATATATAAGATAAACGGGCAAAAATATATATTTTGAGTAGTTGATGATTTTTTATATATTCATTGATTTAATAATGTTTGCCAACATGATTTCAAATTTGCTGACATAGAAAAACATTCTATTAAAAATTATGAAAATAAAATGAAATAATACATGCAAAACACTTCTTCATGCAAGCCGAAGGTCATCTTAGAGCTGAACGTTTTTGTTTTACGAAAACGAATTAAACATGAAAGATATATTTGAAATTGATAACGTCATGTGATGGAATCTTTGTCGAAAAAAGGCAACATCCTTTTACTGTTTGAGAACAAATTTTAACAGTTTACAATTTGAAATCTAGAGTAAACGTCTAGTGTGATAAGTGGATGTTGAAATCTTTTAGCATTATCTTCGCCAAAGAATCTGATATTTTATAAAACACTTGTTTTGTAGAAATTGTATCAAAATGAAATATAGAACAGGCTTCGATTATTCTACGTTTATCCCTAACGTGAAGGAAAGCAAATACAGTTGAGTTTGGAAGTTAAAAGTGTGTTTAGTTGAAATATTATGTGAAAAATAAAGAATTGACTGTTTCCAGATCTAAAAAAAAAACGTCTCGCTCCACCACTCTCTCTCTCTCTCTCTCTATATATATATATATATATATATATATAGAGAGAGAGAGAGGGTGAGGGAAAGAGCGACAGAAAGACAGGCAAAGAAAAACACCAGAGAAAAACGATAGAAAAAAACCCAATCGGGATAGACTATAGGTACGTATGAAGACTGAGTGTCAAGTAACTCCAAGCTATTGACACGGCATGAAGATGAGGATAATAAAAATATAAAGGAACACTACCTAGTTTCTGACCGCCCATATTTCGAACTTAAGAAAATGTATATAAAACAAAGAATTCTACGTTCATTATATATCTAGCAAGATTCTATTAAGTCACATGATAAAATTCCGTTTACAAACTTTTATTGCGCTTATAAATATACCGAACGGAATGAGTTAAATTTAATCATTCTATAAAACGTCGTTCTTTCTTAATCTCTCTGCTTCTCGTGCGCTTTCGTCAAAGTTATCCAATAATCCTATTTTGGAGTGTCGGTTTTCTTGCCGAAATATTAGATTAGAATCAACAAAAATATATTAAGCAGAGACATGGTTTGGGATAAATTTTTTTCTGCATTGGAAGCATAAAATATTATTTATTTATCAAGTATCTAGAAATACACACAGATAAAATTAATTCTGATAAATCTATATGCCTCTGTCTCTGTTG
>CAUZXS010002371.1:0-60648 GCA_963585895.1 Sepioteuthis lessoniana | reverse complement strand
GGTATATATATATATACGTGTATGTGTCTGTATATATATGTGTATGTGTGTCTGTTTATATATATATATATATATATATATATGAGTGTATATATATATATATATATATATATGTGTGTGTGTGTGTATGTGTGTAAGTATATATATATATGTGTTTGTGTGTATATATATATATATATATATATATATATATATGTATATATATGTGTGTGTATGTATATATGTGTGTGTGTGTGTTTTTGTGTGTATATATATATATATATATGTGTGTGTGTGTTTGTGTGTTTTTTATGTAATATATATATATATATATATATGTTTGTGTGTTTTTATATATATATATATATATATATATGTATATAATATATATACGTGTGTATATATATATATATATATATATATGTGTGTGCATATATACATATGTATATATGTGTATATATATATATATATACGTGTGTATATATATATATATATATATATATATACGTGTGTATAATATATATATATATATATATATATATGTGTGTGCATATATACATATGTATATATGTGTATATATATATATAATATATATATATATATATATATATCATTTCTACATGTCAGACCTCTACAATAGAATATTTAATAGCATTAAAAAACCTCCTGTATATCAATGATATGTTGATGATATACTTATCCTTGCTGATAATATTAACAAAATCAATATACTACAAAATACCTTCCAAATAAATTCAGGTTTTAACTTTACTCATAAACTAAACAAAAACAATAAAATTTTCTTTTTCAGATGTTTTACTTACAAACCCTCAAATGATAACTCCTGTACCCTCAACTTTAAAAGTTAATGCCCCTTTACATATTAAAAAGTAATTATTAATTACCCGATATCCTCCTCCAAAACACTATTTTATAAAGAGGTAGAAAACATAAAACAGGCTCTCATCAATAATGGGTTTCCTTACTATATTGTTGATGAACAAATTAAATGTATGATTAAAATGTTAACCAACAAAATAAACACTCTACCACTTCACCCAGTCAACAATCATTTATCGAACTTTTTTATCGCAACCAAATGCACTGCGATTATAAATCTGATGAAAAAATATCAAAAATGCTGATTCAAAGAAAGATACACTGATCTTAATAAAAAATAAAACTTATCATATAATATAATAAATTTAAAACCTGCAACATTAGAAATAATTCACCTCCCTCGATTGGAGTTTTGCAAAAAACCAACATTATATATCAATTTAAGTGTCCTTTTGGAGATTCTATCTCTGAAAACAACAATATATATGTCGGTTTAACCTAAAGTACCCTATCGAGAAGACTTACAATGCACTTTTCTTATACCAGTTCCATAGCACAGCATTTTAAAAAATTCATGCCCAACAACAGAATTGCGGAAAATTCTTACCGAAAACACAATAATATTAGAACAACAAAATAACTAGCAAAAACAACAGATTCTCAAGGTACTACATATATATATATATATATCTTTCATTAGCTGTTTTTATTTTCATCTATAGAACCCCCCCCCCCTTTATATGAGCAGCAGTAGTTCCCCATTTGAACCATAGGATTCATACACCCAGAGCCTGGTTAAGCATGGCGTTGAACCATCAGAGGGTTTGTCCGCTTGCCTTTATGTCCTCCATGTTGCTTCCCATGACTTTTTTTTCTTCCCCCTTCTGCCTGTTTTAAGTTTCAACTTAGTTAAAGTCCACAATTACTTTCTTTTTTTAAATTTCATCAAAGTCCTTATTTATGGTTCTTTGCATCCTTTCAGGCCTTCGATTTTACGCTAACTTGGTTTTCAATTTCTAATAAAGTCCAATAGTATTAGCTTCTCTTGACCAGGTTCAACTTTTACTTGGAATTACAGTATTTGTCTTTTTGCATTTAAAGCGCAGATAATATGCAGCAGTGATTTTACAAATAAAAAATCATTCATGCATTTTAAAATGACAGTATAGTAAAAGACAATATATCTGACCTTAGACAGAACGACCAGCTAGAACCTACATACAGCATCTCTGTGCTGATATGGGATGTAGCTCTGAAGACCTGCCGGAAGCAATGGACAATAGAGAAGGGTGGTGAGAAAGGGTCAGGGATATCCGTGCTGATGGCACAACATGATAATGATGATGATGACTTGAAGTCCGCCAAAAGTGGAGTGGATTTGCTTATTATATTGGTAGTATGTTTAACACAGTCTGTGTTACCTAGACTCCTAAATATTTCTTTTTTTATACAGATATACACGTGTTTTCTAGCACTTTGTGGAGGGGCAGAGGGTCATTCAGTTATTCCGTTTCCCCTTTTTTTTTTCTCTTTTCTTCTAAATATTTCGTCTTTAACACGAAATTCCCCAAATTATTTTAACCTTAATCTAACTTTGGTTTTCATTTCATAATAAAGTCCAATAGTATTATTTTCTCTTGACCAGGTTCAACTGTTACTTGGAATTACAGTATTTGTCTTTTTGCCTTTAAAGCACCAATGATATGCAGCAGTGATTTTACAAATAAAAAAATAAAATCATTCATGCATATTAAAATGACAATGTAGTAAAAGACAATATATATCTGACTGTTATTTGAACTTTGCCAAAGTTGGCGTGGATTTGCTTACTATTTAGGTAGTATGTTTAACACAGTCCATGTTGCCTATTAAGAATGCTGCAAGCAATACTGAACAAGTTCTAGAGGCAGCACCCCACAAAGCAGCAGCTGAAGTTGAAATAATTGATAGAGAAGAACATTAGAGGATTAGATGCCTTAAGGAATCAGCACATATGTTGGGCTACAGTGACCTGTTGAGTAGACCAAGTATAGAGATGAATACAATATGGGAACCAATAATCAAAAAGGTTAGATTTAAAAAAAAAAATACCTGAATATGAGCTCAGGTAAAAAAAATCATACATAATATTAGTAATTCTAGTCAAGTAAGAACATTAAGTTTTTAACTCCCAAAAATTCACTCTAAACTGTCCAGCAGGACACATAGCATAACGGTTATAGTTGTTGGTTCCCTAAGCTTCTAAGGAGACAATCCTGACTGCAGGCAAGTAACAATACAGGATAACACTTGTATCTGGCTAGGGTTAATGGAATCATTACAGGTGACCCCTGTGGATTCAATAAAGGATGTAGTTCAAAGTTCCGTGTAGGTTCCCGAGTTCAACAAACATCTGAAGAAGGCTGGAGGACATATCAGCCGAAATGTTGTGGCAATAACAATAAAGATGAAGATAATAGTCTGAAAACCCTTCATGATAAAAATAAACAAGCTTCATCTCAGAACTTCAGACAAATGATATATATATTTGTGTGTGAGTATGTATATATATATATATATATATATATATATATATATATATATATATATATATATTCCAAGGAAAGGAGTAGTGCCCTGTGGAAAAGGGCACATTCATGTTACCCTCAACTACGGTCAGCCAACTTATATATGCACATATAAATACTCGTATATATCTACACACACACATATATATAATGTTTTATGAAGCATTTTAATGTAGGCAACAATAGTTAAAGGGAAATTACTCTTTATTAATTCAAATTAACAAAAACCCATTGTAATTCCAATAGTTTCAAGTTAAGTTTTGAAAGATATAGTGAACTACATATATCAAATAAACCTTATAATTAAATGAATGTATATATCTTTGTTTGCTTAAAGTCTTATATAACTTTTTGATATTGGATTTGTATCTTCTCTGAATAAAAACAAGATTTAAGTTAAAATGAACCATATGTAAACATTTGACTCTCTTTTGGGTTTTTCTCCCTCTGCAAGCTCATTACCTACTCTCTATCAGATTCAATTCTACTTATTTTCATATTGTCCTCTTAAGAATTAGTTAACCACCATGGATAGAGCTTTAAACCCTCATATATATATATATATATATATATATATATATATAGTTTTAGTCTCAGAATTAGTGGTGCTCGTTGACTCTAAGTTTCTTGGTTATGCAATCATCTGACCAAGTTTTTGGTCTTAATACTTAGCAAGTAGAATAAGATAAAAAGGAAAACTAGAAATTAATAAGGAAATTGCCTAAAGAAATTTGGACTATGTAAAGAAAATATCATATTTTATGATATATATATTTATCCAGCCCTCCACTCAAACAGGATGAGACAAAAAGTTATTTCTTAAGCAGATTCTTTACTAGTTTGAATTCAGTTTTCCTTCTCCTAAACTGGTTTCCATGCCAAGCTTAGTGCTCAGTTTGTCCTACTTTTAATCTATAACTGGTGGAAGAGTAGTTAGATGCATAACTTTCCCAAGAATATTAGCACCATATGAAATGCAAATAGCCTCATCTAGGATTTGTATTCCAGCTGCTGTGTCCGTTTTCTATGATGAAAACGGCTAAATCATGAGCACCTTCATTTTCTATGATACATTTCTTTCTCCCAAATGGCTTCAAGTTATCACTGGGATAGAATATGTGATGTTGAACTGTCTGGTTAGCTAATGTTAAGCCAGACACTATAGACTACCAATATTTGTACCTAATTCTATAATATTGTAATGTTAAAGTAAATGAAAAGGATCTTATATACTAAGTTGAGGTACTTGATAATCTCATGTTTACTCAGATGCCACAAGCTCAGTACCAATAATGGTAGTCTAATTCTATTAGTATTACAAGTAAATCAAACAGGGTCTTATATGCTCCCAAATGTATAGTCAAAATATTAGGTTGTTCAGGAAATAGCTTGATTTTAGTATAAAATGTTAAAATTCTGTTCTAACATTATTTTAATACTAGCTGTATAAAATAGTCACATTCTTAAGGATTAAAGGGCCTTCTTTGTTAATTTTCCATCACTTCTTTTAAAATCTTATTTTCAAAGTTACCTACTCCTAATCATGAATATGAAAAAAGAAGTGAGGAGTTTTTTCTTTTGGAATGAGTTGAAGCTTGGTTATAATTTTCGTTTAAGACAATGCTCACCTAGGATATAAAACTATCCCCATCCATCACATATTCTTCTGATCTCTTACCTACTAATTATGATTTTTTCAAGTTTCTTGATGCTGTTTTTTGCCAAAAATCATTTCATTCCAAAGGAGAAGTAGAAACTGCATTTAAAGATTTCTTGGCATCAAAACTTTTAGAGTTTTATTGTACAGGCATAAATAAGTAAGTTGGCCGACCATAGTCGAGGGCAACCCAAAGGCTCACTTTTCAATAGCTACTATAGTAAGGTATAGGAGAGGGTGCTACTTCTTTCCCTGGATTGCTCCACTTACCTTTGATCTGTGCCTTATAATGCTGAGTGTTAAGCAAGGAGGCATCAGGTACCATTTTTTGAGTCTTTGGTATGACTCAACCGGGGATTGAACCCCAATCTTCCAGACCATTCATGAACACTCTAGCCCTTATGCCAATGGGCACCCAGGCATAAATAACATTGTTAATTGATGGCAGAAATCCATAGATATTAAAGCATTTTATTTTGACTGAATAAAACAACGTTTAATTTCATAATTCTGGAAAAAAAAGTTTATTCTAAAACATTATTTTTCAAAAACTAACAGTCGATATATGTCATTCTCTGTTATAGGTTTCTTTTTTTAAATTTCAGACTCAGTTTTCTTTGACATCACAATATCCAAAACTTTTTTCTTTTTGCTAATCACAGTTCTCTACAAGTAGATTCGGTTGGTTTGATTTGGTGTGTTCAATTTCTTATAGAATTAATGCTTTGTTCTTCATAGTTCCAAAAACAAAACTTTGCCACTAACAAGGAATTTAGTTAAAAAAAAACAACAAATTATTTAGCAGAACATCTTAGCATTTGATTGGATTCCTCAATGGCTGCAATTACTTCAAAAACTTTTTTCTTCTTTCTGAACAGCTGTACATTAAAGTAAGGATCTTACAAATGACTGGATTTTTTTTCTCTAAGCAACATGTCCTCTTGGCTACTCTCTGTTTCTATGGTGACACATTTTTACTATTTCTGTTTGGTGTTTATCTTTTCTCATCATTCAATTGATAAACTTCCAAATTCTAATCTTTTTTTCTCTCTCTATGATTGTGGGTGTGTCTTTTTTGGTTTTTTTATCTCTCTAGCATTGTGTCTCTATATATCTCTTTTTTTCTCTTTAACATTGTCTCTTTCTTTCTTTCTCTTCTCTCTCTTTCTCATTATATTTATCTTTCTAGTTTCTCTTCCTCATTGTCTCTCTTTCTTTCATTTCTCTTTCTGTGTAACTGCATCTTGTTTCTCCTTGTGTGTTTTACTTCATGCATATCTGGTTTTTGTGTGTCACTGCAGGTGTGTCTTGTTTTTTTCTCTCTCACTGTAGACCTAATAGTGTGTCTCATTTTCCCCTCTGTGTGTGTCTCAAACATGATGCATGTATCACCTGTATCTCTGTCACTGCATGTGTATCTTGTTCCTGTCTCTCTCTCTCTCTCTGTCACAGCATATCTCTCTTGTTTCTCTTTCTATCACAATGTGTCTCTTTTTCTCTGTCACTATGTCTCTCTCTAATTTTTCTGTGTGTCTGTATGTGTGTCTTATTTCTTTTTTACTATGTATGTCTCCTATTTCTCTTTCTTTCTGATCTTCTGCATGTCTCTTTGTTCTCTTTTCCTTTTCTTTTATGATTTATGTTTCTTTTTTCTTTCTTTTTTCCTTCTCACTGTTTATCATTGTGTAACTTTTAACCTTCTCTCTATCACATATTTCTTTTCACTTCTAATGTCTTCCTTTACTCTCTACTTTTTTTCAGTTTCCGTGTGTTTTCTCTATTTGTCAGTGTCTCTCCTCCTCCTCCTCGTTTTTTCTTTTTCTTTTTTTACCAAATCTTCTTTACTTGTTTCATGTATTGTTTTGTACTTGAAATTAGCTGTGTTTCTGAACTTTGATCAGATTGTGTTACGAGACTGATTAGATTAACTATTTCTCTTAGCCATAAAGACACACGCGTGTTGATTAAACTGTTACTTTTTTTCTTTTCTTTATCTCTTGACTTAGCACTTTTTTAAAAATAATAATTTGCCTTTTTATTTTACACTCTGAACAGCCAATCACCCATTTTGTCTTTCATATAAAAATTTTAAAGATTTTCCCCTGAAGCAAACTCAATATTAGAAAAGATGTCCATCCATCTAAAAAAATACATTCAACATTAACTTCATCTTCATATGACTTCATTTATTCTGACAAAAATTTGTTATCAGATTAATTTTATGACCTAAATTTGGATTTAATTATTCCCTGACAAGTTTAAATCATTATTTTGTCTAAATATTGTTTTAAATTTTATACTAGTGAATAGGTTTACAAGGCTAGCTTGTTCATAGTATGTAAATCATTCCACTGGTATTTTAAATATTGTGCCGTTTTTAGTTTTTTAGTTTTAAGGCATTTGTGTTTGTTAAAAACGGCACAATATCAATTAGCAGGCATATATATAAAGGAACAGACAGAATACATTCAAAATCAGATAGATTAGATTAGAGACTCGGTGGAAGATAGACAATCTAGAATAGCCTGGCAAACAATAAACGAAGTGAGCAGAAGAAAGAACACAGCCAAAGCAAAACTGAAAGCAGCAAACCAACAAGAAAGAATAAAACTGTGGAAACAGCACTTTGAAAACTTACTTGGAAACCCACCAAAAATAACACATGAACCAATCACCAGAATAATTAGCAAACAATTAGACATTAAACTAGGACAGTTCACACAAGAAGAACTCGACTCGGTTCTCAGAAAAATTAAAAATAGGAAAGCTGCAGGGCTGGACGAAATTCCCCCGGAAGTATGGAAGACCAGACAATTCGACGACATACTGCTCCGCCACTGCAACGCAGTATACAATCAAAATCCAATAGATAGATGGATGAAGGGATGCATACTCCCCTTCCCTAAAAAGGGGGACCTCGGATTAGCCAAAAACTACAGAGGCAGAACACTTACATCCATAGCAGCCAAAATCTACAATGCCCTACTACGAAACCGCATAGAACCCAAAATAGACAACATACTTAGAAAAAACCAAAATGGCTTCCGAAGAAATAGATCCACGACCTCACAAATATTAACCATCCGTAGAATCCTTGAAGGTGTACGGGCAAAGAACCTACAAGCGACATTAATATTTGTCGACTTTACCAAGGCTTTCGATTCCATTCACAGAGGAAAGATGGAATAAATCCTACTAGCGTACGGCATACCTAAAGAAACCGTAGCGGCAATAACGATTCTCTATAGAAACACTAAAGTAAAGTACGATCACCGGATGGAGACACAGAATACTTCGACATTGTAGCAGGAGTACTACAAGGAGACACACTGGCTCCGTACCTCTTTATCATTTGTCTAGACTACGTACTTAGAACATCGATTGACAAAATCAAAGAGAATGGCTTCGAACTGACGAAGAAAAGAAGCAGAAGGTACCCCGCAAAAACAATTACCGACACCGACTACGCCGATGACATAGCAATACTGGCAAATACACCTGACCAAGCCGAAACACTTCTGCATAGTTTGGAACGAGCAGCAGCAAGCATAGGCCTCTATGTTAATGCACACAAAATGGAATATATGTGCTATAACCAAACGGGGGACATCTCCACTCTAGAAGGAATCCCTCTTAAACTAGTAGACAAATTCACTTACCTAGGAAGCAGCGTCAAATCAACCGAAAAGGACATCGAAACGAGGTTAGCGAAAGCATGGACAGCTATCAATAGGCTATCGATTATATGAAAATCAGACCTAACCGATAAAATGAAATGCAGTTTCTTCCAGGCAGCGGTCACATCGATACTGCTATATGGCTGCACTACATGGACGCTAACAAAACGGCTGGAGAAGAAGCTAGATGGCAATTACACAAGAATGCTGTGTGCAATCCTGAACAAGTCCT
Source organism: Sepioteuthis lessoniana (assembly GCA_963585895.1). Taxonomy (NCBI): domain Eukaryota; kingdom Metazoa; phylum Mollusca; class Cephalopoda; order Myopsida; family Loliginidae; genus Sepioteuthis; species Sepioteuthis lessoniana. The sequence goes on along the minus strand of CAUZXS010002371.1, from coordinate 51,696 downwards.
GGCAGCAACACCCCACAAGACACCAACTGTACGGCCACCTGCCCCCTATCACGAAAACTATTCAGGTTAGATGAACCAGACATGCGGGACACTGCTGGAGAAGCAGAGATGAACTCATAAGAGATGTACTCTTATGGATCTCCACATATGGCCGTGCAAAAGCAGGACGACCAGCACGAACATACATTCAGCAGCTATGTGAGGATACGGGATGTTGTCCTGAAGACCTACCTAGGGCGATGAATGATAGGGAGGAGTGGCGAGAGAGGGTCAGGGATATCCGTGCTACCAGCGCGATATGATGATGATGATGATGATGGTATTTTAAATTCTGAAAGTAAATGTCCACTTAAAGCTAATGTATAATGAAAATCATCTCTTATAAAACTTATTCAGTCTAATTTCCTGTCTTTGACACTAAAATGTATTTGATGGTGAGGTTCCAGTTCTGAAGATCTACCATTACTCTCTTGTCCACTCTGACCCAAAATCAGGGGCAGAACTACTATGAAACTGATGATGCTTTAGTTTCCAAGCCTCTCATCTTGGTGGGGCTCCAGAAATGATTTTATTCCACATAGCTTAAAGAATTTGCATCTTCTGTATAAGAAAAGGTGTTTAGAAAATAATATTAATTATATAGTCTAGTTTAATACAAAATGATAGTTAAAAATAAAGAGGATATTATAATTATGAACCTTGCTATAACAATTCATAATGTACGTCCACCACTTCTAGATTGGCTGAACTTGTTAGGGTCCCATCTCTGGGTCAAATAGATCAATTGAAAATTATTCATATTAGATAGGAATACTTAAAACCATAAAGCTATGTACAAATTATTTGTATTAGATAAGAATACTTGATATCATATAACTGTGTACAAAAAATCTCAATGTAAATGTAAAATGAACGTGATTCTCTAATCTCTAGCCATAAATAATCCTAGACAGATTGATATGCCATTTGTATCAACCAATCTATTCAGTGAAATTTTGTATATTCAGAAATTCCCCTACTTATAAACTTAATAGATTCTTGAGATTTGTTTATATGTTCAAATATTCTTAGGTATATAATAAACAATCTCTAAAATATTACTTTTACTTTATTTCTAACACTATTACCTTGTTGATCATCCATGTTGGGGGAATTCCTGTAATGGCCAACGTGCTGGACCATGATATTGTAATATGCGAGTTTGAACTTTAGTCAAACTGTTACATTCACTTTTGGACTAATACCCTTAGGAAAAGTATGAACCTCTTTACCCTGCCATCAATTGTATGTTAAATAGTACTACCATTGTTGTTTTACCAGGATGACTTTGGCATTGAATAACTCACAAAGGTTGTTATGCTATTAAAAACAAAGAAATTAAACCTTACTTGCTGATAATCGATGTTGTTTAAGGAATTCAATAAAAGGGATAAGAAAATAGGAATATTTCTTGGTAGTTATTTATTTTAAAATTTTTCTCAGCTAGTTTCAACCTTTGATTATCATCATAAGAAAAGTTTTTTTTTTTTTTTTTTTTTTTTTTTTTTTAGAAAGTTTTGAAAATAGTTTTAAAGAATTGATATGCTACAAAAGAAGTGATGAAAAATGAACTGCTAACATAGTGTATTCATGTGTTAAATGAAAATTATTTTTAGTATCCAACTGACCATTATATGATCACTGCTCTCATGGGCATATATATACGCATATATATACACACACACACACACACACTCACACACGATAAAACAAATAGGAATATTTCTTTTTATTTATTTTTTAATTGTTCTCTGTTAGTTTTGACTTCAGTTCATTGTCAGGAGGAAAGTTTTTGTGAAGAAAACTTTTGTTTCATTGTATAGCACTTTTTCTTGGATAACATCATTGTCATGAAGAAGGGAGATCTGCCACATGGACAACTACTGCTTTACAGCATTGTCTTAGCCTATGCTGAGATTCTAGCTCAAATCCATAGTTTTAAAACATGCCATTGTAAAAAAATAATGTTTATTATCTTTATGATGGATTATTAAAGGCAGGTATTGTGATGTAATAGTTGTTGTTATAGGAAGTGGATTCAGCTACCTGAGTTCAAATCCTGAATGAGGCTGTTTGCATTTTTATAGAGTGCTAATATCCTTCTGCAATATGATGTATTTTTATCTGATAGTTCTTTTCTATTTTTTTTAATAAGATCAGTACTTTTATAAAATCCACATCCAAGAAATTTTTCATTACATTTAAGAATAGGACCTTTAAAATATCAACCCAAACAGAATATGAAAAAAAGTTTGGTCTTAGATGGGATTCAAAAAAGATTTTTTTTTTTTAAATTATGAATTGCTAAAAATCCATTAGGGTAAGCAATTGTCTATGTTGAATGTGACACTAAAAAAGAAAAAACAAGGCACTTGATAAACCAAAATGCTCATCCTCCAGCTACAAATGGGAACTTCTTCCACAGGATGTTCTCTCTTTAGAATTGTCACCTTCAGATGATAACTTATTTATTCTATTCAAAGCTCATTCTTTGTCCAACATAATGAAATATTTCTAGAAAATTCAATGAATCCTTCTATTCTTCCATTAATGGGTAAAGCAGACTAGGCTCTTTAACCTAGTTAGGTAACCAGTCTAGGAGAAGAAAGACTTTGAATTCAAACCAGTTGTAGACCTAGTGAGGGATGGTTTCTGTTTGGCTATTCCTGCCGAAAACATGCGACATGAGTAGTCTAATGACCAAGCTAGGTGATAGAACCAGTGTTGAAGAAAGAAAATGGATTATTGACAATTTAGAAGAAAATGTTTGTTTATCTAATTATTGCTAAAAAGATTTAGGCATTTGGTTAGTTTTATGATTCTGTTAGCTTTTCTTGTTTTGCACACTTTGATCTTTTGTGAAAAAATGATTCATCAAGAAAAACAACTATTGGAAAGTTAATTTTCTGAATAAGATCAAAGTGTAACATTAGATTTTTTAAATAGAATTCTTGCAAACATGTACAAGTAAATCTAGTTAAAAGATTTTTATAGCTCTTGATGTTTTTGAAGCTCAAGATTATCATGCCAGGTTTAGGTTCTTTGTTTAATTGTATATCAACCTTCATGGGTTATTTAATGCCAAAGCCATCTTTGTAGAAGGACAGTAGTGATACTATTTAAACCATTGCTGGGGAGGGAAGGGGTGCTAAAACCAGATTAGTGTGTATGAAATTTAAAATTTATTTGTCTTGTAGCTAAAAATAGATAAATAAACCCAAAATGATTATACATGAAAACAGAAGATAACATTTTTTTTCCTTTTTAGATATCTACACAACTTCTCCAACACAAGGTCAATTTTTAATTGGAGTAAAGCTAGTTTTTATTCAGAGTTTTCCTTCTTGGCTGCAGTGGCAAAATCCTACCTATCCATTGCTCTGTTTCTGCCTATGCAAAGACATGCCATGAGGAATAGGGACCCCCACTCCCCAACTGCAACTGGCCATAAATATGACCACTAAGGTAGGCTACATCTGAAATGAATAAAAAAAGATGTTTTTCATAATACCACGATAGCAATGCTTGCGATTCCAGCTGAGAACCTTTCACCTGTTATCGTGCAGAGGCAGCTTGAGGACCATTTCTCTGATCCTCTGGTTCTTCTCATACTGAATGGTATAGCTGTGGCCAAGGCTGATGTAACACAACTGAAGGCCATAATTATTTCACTAGAAGTAAAAATATTCAAACTTTCATATGAAGTACTACAAACTTCAGGAAAATTGAAAGACATTTTCAAACTTAATACATGATGAAACCAAGTGTCTTTCTTCATAGGTGATGGTTGGGATTTGGTATCAAGTTAATTGGTTTTTTGCTTAAATGGGTAAATTTCCTTAAGTTTTAGTTAGTACCTTATATTTTAAATGATACATGTTGGTGAGTCTTAGAGTATACTGACTGTATTCTCTACAGAGGAGTATGACCCTCTCCAAAAGAGGGGTTTCCTGGCTATAATTCCTTCTGATGGTGAGGCTCCAGTTCTGAACATCTGGGGAGTGTGGAGCACCTCTTCATTGTCATTACTTCCTGGTCCAATCTAAGAATGGTAGTACCTGTTAGGGTCTCAAGACTGTAGGATATTACATCTCAGTCTGATGCATTTTTGAACTCCTGCAGAAAGTTTAAAGCCCTACTGGTGCAAAATCTTACAGTCTTACTAGATTCAATCATGTGATCCTTAGCTACTGTCTCAACACTTTTAAACCAGCTCCAATGGTCTATGCATTCATATGTTGTCGCCTGCACATGATGAATATGCTGTCTCAGAAAATTCCTTGATCACAGAATAAATCCAGCATTCCACAATATGAAAGTACCCATTACCTTGACAATGACCAAAGATCATTTGAAAATACTCATACTCAGACCACACCAACAAAGACTGGACAATTTTAAACTACTTACAACCAATTGTAACATCTTGTTCGCCAACAAAAAAAGCTGAATAAAATGTTAAATACTAAAACTTTGTCTGTCATTTTCAATGATATATATATATATGTGTGTGTGTGTGTGTGATAGAAATATGTGAAAAGTTGAATAAATCAAATACTTAACTCAAATTTAGATGTGTGATATTTCATTTGGCTTTATTTCATCTTCATGAACTTCTTCAAGACTGAGACTGTTTTATGAGTTTTTCTATTCAGAAGCATGTGAGGAGAGTGGAGAAGGTATAGTTGTAGCAGGAAAAGTTGGAAGGCATATAAAGTCAAATGTATTAGGTTTCATTAAAGATTTTTTGTTTTGAAAGTGGAGATGACATCATACTCAATAAAATCAAAATAGAAAACAGATATGCAATAAAAAAAAAAAAGACAAACATTTTTTCACTGTGTGCCACCATACTTTTGAAAAATCCTTTCCTTTTGCTTTTTCTAATCCTTTGCCTCTTAGCCCTTCCTCACCCCAATTACAACCCAGACACTACAATATAGACACTTTTCTGCGTCATCACATTATAGTCAATATCTTTTCCGTGAAACAAGTCATGCCAAACCCCCTTTCACACAAACCCTTCCCTAATTTTTTCTTAACTCCCTAAAATTTATTTCCTTTTTAAAAAAATGGGTTTGTTTGCATAATGCCTATAAAGAATAATGGGATTATTTATGAGTGGATTGGCATTTCTGTATAGGGTTTGAGCGTCTGTGCATTGTGACGTGGTACAAAATATTTATCCCAGGACGGGAGTTTATTTTTCGCACGTGTGAAGATGGGGCAATCTGGCACTTGATCCCTCACAAAATAAGTCCTAGTTAAGATTCCCTTTTTGGGCACATGGGAACTGGCAGATAATGTGGGGGTTAATTTGGGGCTAGACTGATCGCCGCTGGCAAGGGGTTTCCAATTTCCCATGTAATATTTTTAAAGGCGAATAGGACATTTAGCGAGAATAAATTGAGGTGAATGAAGCTGAAAAGGAACATGCAAAAGACAACTTGATAGGCAGACAACACAATGAATAAATTTCGACATGAGGAGAGAGATAAAATATAACAAGGTTTTTAATACATGCGGACACACATATTTAACGTGTCGGCTATATTATCAGTGGATAATATCAAAATACAAATGTCTTTCTTCCTTATTCTTTACTTTCTTCCTTCTTTAAATTTAGAAAGAGAGTATGTAATTGCAATACTTAGGAAGGGTGGAGGGAGAAAACAGTCTTAAGGTTTACTTAGCTTTTCGACAGGTTCCTTCTGAGAGTATTTTCTCTTTTACGGGCTAGCGGGATTTTATACAGCTTGGCTTGAAGGCATCTTCTTATCTAAGATTCTTTCCGCTTTTCCCCAGAATTTCAGTGACAGTTTCAATACATCTTATCATGCCAACTGCTGTCCTGAAACCAGGCTCTGCATCTTTGCCCGGAGTTTGGCATCAGATCCCCATCCTCTCACGGCGACCTCTGTCCTGAAAACTCCATTCTTCATTCCTATTTCTGCTGATGAAAAGGGTGCTACTTCCGCTTTAGGGTTCTGGCCAATCATTTGGCCTCTTTCTTCTTCCTTCACCCTGTCAAGCGATTCATTCGGACTAATATATGTCCCTATACCCACTTCTTTATCCATCCGGTCACAGAGTGCAATATCTCTTGGCTTTCATTCTGACCTGGATTTGTTACTTCGGCCACGAGGAATTGACCTACATTCCTTATTCCTCTTTTAACGATCAGTCTTTGGCGGCCTGTTAATTCAAACACCGAGGGGTTGGGGAAATTTCTTATTTCTCTTCTCTCAGTGGTAGACCACGTGACAGCATTCTGTTTAAATCAGTCATACCCCAGCCCTCTTTTGAAGATCAGTGTAATATTTGTGTTCTCTGCTAAAAATCAGTGTTATACCACTGCCCTCTTTTGAGGATCAGTGTAGTATCTGCACTTGGTAAAAAATCAACATCATACCCCAGCTCTCTTCCCAGGATCTGTGCAGTATCTTTGCACTCAGCCTAAATTCAGTGTCATATGTCAACCCTCTTCTAAGGATCAGTGTAGTATCTGTGCACCCTGCTTAAATCCAGTGTCATACTCCAGCCCTCATCCAAGGATCAGTAAAGTATCTGTGCACTCTGGTGTCGGGAATATTTTTTGCCTGATTGCCTCTTAGTTGTATATTAAAATCCAAGCAAGATTCACACATCTACTGTTAAATATTCTGTACAAAACTTCTTGAATTTTTTAGTGTAAATAGCATTTTTTAGATTTTCTTAATTTTCAAGTGAAGCATTGTCTGTCATTATTTTTAATCCTTGTGAGTTTTTCAAACCTATTAATGCTGATGGTCTTTCTCTGGAGTCTGAGTGAAAGCATGTTTCTTCAGGACTTTTCTCACTATTCAAGCCGATCTCTAGATGGTCTCAATTCTTCCTCTGATTTCCCTTTTCTCGAGTCTTTCTTCCAAGACTTTTGGGACCATTCCAAGTGCACCAATTACAATTGGTATCATTATCTCCCTCATGTTGCACAGCTTTTTTAGTTCTCTGGCAAGATTCAAGTATTTGTTTATTGTTTTGCTGTCTTTTATTTTCACTCTTTGGTTCACTGAAATGGCAAAATCCACTATAAGACAAGTTCTATTTTTTTGTTAATTATCACTCAGTTTGGTCTTCATAATAATAATAATGATAACTATTATTATTATTATTACTAATTGTGTTTAGTATTTTTGTTCACCTTTTTATTTTTTGTTGTTTTTTGTTTTATTGCAACTTGCTGGTTGGCATTTCTATATCAACAAGGAACAACACAAATAGTAGAATCATGAAGGATGAGTTCTCAAATTTGCTTCCCTTGTGAGGAAACCTGATTAATCAAACAAGCACAGGAGCCACTGGTTTGTAGAAGCTCAAAATTAGAACTCATCCTTTACTATGTCTCTCAATTTCTTCAGTGCCATTTTTTTTTAGTATTGCTGTGCTAAAAATAAAGTACAATAGATATGAAAGAAAATACTAGTCATAATTAATAATAGTAATGACTGACACTTTTCATTTTATTGGAACAATTTTTTATGTCTATATTAATAATTGAGAAGTATTTGTTTGTCTTCTATAGAAAATCAAATGGTTTGATGTAGAACTCTCAAATTTGGTATGTGCACTGACTGAACCTAGATGAAAGTTTGTGGAAAAGGAGGCTCTCAAAAAGTTTTCTACCAATAATCAACAAGATGCCATAACTAATTGTATAGAATTTAGATTTCCAAACTTCAATTGAAAAAAAAATTATACAAATTATTTATTTTATTAAAATAATTAGTCAATTAAATATTACTAATTAGATTTATACTTAGTTTTACAAGTTGGAGGTATCAAATAATTCCATAGCATTATTGCTTTGCTTGGTCTAACAGTTTCTATAAAAATCAAAAAGATGTATTCCTCCCAGAACATTGTAAAGTCTTTATATCTGAGGTAATGGATACTTGCTAGGTATGGACTATTACCAAGATGAATCGATAAGATGGATGGTGATTAAAGACAGAGGGAAAACGAACATCTGCTGCTATGCCTGGTACATTCCTTTATTGACCAAATCCCCCGGATGTGGTAGGGGCCGTAACCCCTGTGGCATCAGAGGTTATTTCCCTTTTGTTAGTTAGGCTATTACAAACATGACAACAGATTTTTTTGTTTGAGGTCAACCAGTGCGTTGACCTTCATTGAAAGCAGCTCACAAGGTCTGGGCTAAACTCTAGATTTGTTCCTGAGGAACCTGTAATTAATATTGTGGTCTGAACGGAAGGGTCTACGGTTGGATGAAAGGCACCACTTTGCAAGAACTCAGAGAGCCAACTCATTTGCAGTGGTTTCCCAGCTTAGTTCTCAAATAAAGAAACTAGGAGAAAAAAGAAAAAGAACTCCAAAAATACATCCTGAAATAACTGAGTCTATATTGCTAATGAACACACAACAGCCACCCTTAAAAAGATGAAATTGAAAAGATCTTCCTCTGACCAATTCAAACAAAAGAAGTGAAGAAAAAAAGAAGAGAGAAGAGACATTTATGAAATCTCCAACGAGATAAGTAAAAGACTATGATTCCTTTGCTCTAAAGATATTATTGTCACACTATGCATACACACTGCATGCATCATCCCAAGAATATAAATGTTTAAATTGTTTTTAATGTTCAAGTTTAATCCTCTTTATTCTATTTTCATTCACATTTGAGCGAATAAAATTTCCTGTTTGATAAGTTTGTTCAATTGTCTGCAGTTTACTTTCTTTGGGGAATTCCCACCTCATTTTTATTTTTAATGTGTCATGAATAATTCTATGGATTGTTTAAAGAATATTTACGTGGATGTTATTTATGCTTAAATATTATAGACCCATTGGAGCAATATCTATAATTGTGGACTGGGTACAGGATAAGAAGTCATAAAATAATTGAGAATCTCTTCTGCAAGGATTGAAATTTTATCCATATTTCTACATTAAGTATTGTTCACCCATTCTAATGAACCTCCTCTCTGTAACAAACATTACTCTCACTTGAGCAAGACGACCCCCCCCAGTGTCCCCAGATATGACATTTAATCATCTGATGGCAAGGCTCCAGTCTTGGAGATTTGGGGAATGTAGAATACACCTTCATTGCCATCACTCACTGTTTGACATTTAAACAGTGTGCAAACAAATGACTTATGCTAAATTGAATTGTTAAAAATAGAACTGTTTGATCATTTAATTGTGTAAACAAATTACTTTTGTTTGATTGAATTGTTATTGATCCATAGCAATACTTGGAATCATTTAATTTGTGCAAATGAATGAGTAATGATGAATAGAATTATTAGTGTTGAATAGCAATACTTGAAACTCTCCTTAACAGTGTGCCTAAATTGAATTATTGGTATTACATGGCAATACTTGCAACCAATTGACTCTGTGCAAATGAATGAATAGTGTTGAAAAGCAAAACTTGTAACCACTTCACTGTCTACAAACAAATGATTAATGTTGAATAAAATTATTAATATTAGATAGCAATAATTGAGACCATTTAACTGTGTAGAAACAATAGCAATTCTAATGTGCAAACAAATTAGTTCTAACTCCATTTAAAAATGAAAATACCTACAAATTATTCCCTTACAAATCATATATGTATATCCATTTAAATGTGTGCAAACAAATTACTGATGTTAAATTGTTACTGTTACATAGCAATACTTGAAACCATTTAACTGTGTGTGAACAAATGATTAATAGCAAATAGAATTATTTGTATTAGAGAGAAACACTTAAAACTATTTAATTGTGTACCAAAAATTATCTCAGACTTGTTTAAAAATGTTATCAACAAAATGTGTTTACAAATCATATATATTTTATATATATGTATAAACAGGATTTGGCATTAAATAACCTTCATTGGTTGGTATGTCTTAAAACCCAACCAAGCTTAAATTTTTAAAAAGATTCTCAACAAAACTCTTTGCAATTAAAAAAAAAAACAATATTAATTTTGAAATCAATGAAAAAAAATAATTAGTAAATTTCTTTTTTGTTATGTGATTCATATTTTATACTATCAATAATTGATTAGTGTAAATTTTTATTGACAACAAAGATTGTAAAATAGATATTGGTTAAACAAATGAGATTAGTTGAAGAGAATTATTATGTCAGTTTTGCAATGTGTAAATTTAAACATGTGTTGTGCTGCTCTTAACAAATAATGCAACTCATATCAGAATTCTTAATAGAAATACATAAAATGACTCTGAAAAAGAAAACATATGTAGCTGTTCAGGATAAGTACTTAGAAATTGTTTTACTGTCATTAGCCAACTGTGATCCAAATCTTGACCTCTCTCTTATCCAATATAGGATGGGTCACTCAGCTGAGAATAATCATTGAATGGAAATATGGAAGACCTGTATCTGTTCATAGATTTCTTTGGATAGCTTATAATCATTGTTAATAATTTTGACTAGTATTATCCTTCATCTACCTAATTTTACTTGTTTTTATCGCAATCATTATTAATAATTTTGACTAGTATTATCTTTTATCTTCTTAATTTTTCTTGCTTTGTTAATCATTGTTATTAATAATTTTGACTAGTATTATCTTTCATTTTCCTAATTTTTGTTCTATTTTGTTGTAAGAGTGAAAACCTAAGTGAGTTATGATACAAAGCAACTAGAATAAGGAAGATGAAGGCGAATACTAGTTTAAATTATTTATGATAAACTTGTTTTTTTTATCCAGCACAGATGCATACTTCATCTGGGCCAAATTAAATCTCTAAATCATGATAAACTTTTCCCGCAGAGATCATTTCCACCCTATAAACCATGAGTTTAATGGAGGTGCTAAATTCACTATAATAGAGAAGATTGAAGAAAATTATCCAATCTTCCCTTAATACTAGAAACCAATTGAGATAGAAAGATATTACATCTCATAACTCCAATCCGATATATATATATATATATATATATTAACTTTCTTAGAATGATTTTCTTACTTAATGATATCTTTGAAATGGGCAAAGTTAAAATTATTTTCAAATTTGAACATGTTTTTCAACAATAACCAAGCTTCTCATTATCAAATGAAATGTCATTAGAAATGTTCAATTTTCATAAACTCAAGAACACTAATGCCTTAACAATCTTAAGTCTATCAGTCATGAAATAAACTGTCCCTGGTTATGACCTAAGGCTGAAACAGGTTGGGATTAACAAATTTATAAAATCTATTTACCAACATTTATGTGCCTATTTTTTGTTCATTCTCTCTCTCTCTCTCTCTCTATCTATATATATATATATATATATATATATATATAAAATTAATTTAAATCGCTAGTCGAAAGTCTTCTACTAAAGTTTCACCTTAACGGATCGTCAGGAAGCCTCGCCTAAACGCTTCTAAGGAGAAATTGCTTTTGTTTTATTCACCAAAAACCTCCACCTATCCTAAAATTTGCATATAAAAAAAAAAAAAAAAAAAAAAAAAAACCCACCCTACAACATATCCTAATTATATAGTAACCACGCTCTTTTGTGTTTACAACTATTCAATACCTCCGTTCTTTTGTTTAGCATATTCTTACTTTTACAATCTGCTATTATTAATTTTTCCTCCATACAAAGATTACAAGTTCTATTCCCTGCCCTATATTTGCGGCATTTCTTTATTATTTCCCATTTCATTATCGGATCTACTCCCATTTTTTCCTTAATCTCCCACACATAACTAGATAAAGCAGTACTATATCTATATCTTTTGTGCGAAAAACTTGTTCTATGATTATAGTACCTAGTTTTAAAATCCCCTTGGGTTGACCCAAAATATATCTTTTTATCTCTCTTATTATTCGAATCCGTATATACCTCTGCCTTATACACTACACACTCCTGCTTACACTTTCCCTCGAGGGGACATGTAACCTTATCCCTACAGTTGCATTTGTCAATCACCTTATGCTTCTTTGTACCTAATTTGGCTATATTACTCCTATTTATTATCCCATTAATGTTTGGCATGCAACTGTAACTTAATTTAATACAATTCTTATTAAATATCTTATATAATTGGCTCCCACTAGGAAAGTTTCTTTTTAATATCTTGAAGAACTCTTTTCCCAAGTTATTAACTACTTCCATGTTGTAAGGAGGATTAAAAGTAACGGATTATCTTGATATTACTTTAAACTTATATAGTGGAACAGTATCTCCATTTAGAAAAAGGAACCAGGATCTGCGTTATGTAAACAGGGGATCTAATCACCCAATACAGGTCTTTAAACATGTACCTAAAGGAATAGAGCATAGATTATCTAATAACTCCTCAAACAGGGAAATTTTTGAGCGAACTAAGCAAGAATATGAGGAGGCTCTAAAAAATGACGGTTATAGGGTCAATTTAGAATATAAGGATAGGGATAGAATTGGAGCACAAAGTAGGAGAAATAGATCTAGAAAAATCTTATGGTTTAATCCTCCTTACAACATGGAAGTAGTTAATAACTTGGGAAAAGAGTTCTTCAAGATATTAAAAAGAAACTTTCCTAGTGGGAGCCAATTATATAAGATATTTAATAAGAATTGTATTAAATTAAGTTACAGTTGCATGCCAAACATTAATGGGATAATAAATAGGAGTAATATAGCCAAATTAGGTACAAAGAAGCATAAGGTGATTGACAAATGCAACTGTAGGGATAAGGTTACATGTCCCCTCGAGGGAAAGTGTAAGCAGGAGTGTGTAGTGTATAAGGCAGAGGTATATACGGATTCGAATAATAAGAGAGATAAAAAGATATATTTTGGGTCAACCCAAGGGGATTTTAAAACTAGGTACTATAATCATAGAACAAGTTTTTCGCACAAAAGATATAGATATAGTACTGCTTTATCTAGTTATGTGTGGGAGATTAAGGAAAAAATGGGAGTAGATCCGATAATGAAATGGGAAATAATAAAGAAATGCCGCAAATATAGGGCAGGGAATAGAACTTGTAATCTTTGTATGGAGGAAAAATTAATAATAGCAGATTGTAAAAGTAAGAATATGCTAAACAAAAGAACGGAGGTATTGAATAGTTGTAAACACAAAAGAGCGTGGTTACTATATAATTAGGATATGTTGTAGGGTGGGTTTTTTTTTTTTTTTTTTTTTTTTTTTTATATGCAAATTTTAGGATAGGTGGAGGTTTTTGGTGAATAAAACAAAAGCAATTTCTCCTTAGAAGCGTTTAGGCGAGGCTTCCTGACGATCCGTTAAGGTGAAACTTTAGTAGAAGACTTTCGACTAGCGATTTAAATTAATTTTATAATTGGCTCCATTGTTTAATGTTGAGCACTTTAGTAATTATAGCATTGCAGTATTCGCGGAGGGTTTTTTGGTTTTCTTTTGGCCACTGACTTTGTACCCCTTGATTTTTTTCAAGGACTAGGACGAGGTGGTCTTTTCTTTCTTTTTCACCCCAAAAAACTTTTTTCTTTTTCCTCTGGACCGGGATTCGAGATATTTTTTTCTCTTGTTCCTGGCCAGGGGTTTTTTGTTTTTTTCTGGTACCGTGAATACTGGTAGATAATTGATTAGTAAATATATATATATATATATATATATATATAAGAGAGAGAATTAATCATTGAATTGAAATATGGTAGGTTTCCATTAGTTCATAGATTTCCATGTATATCTTAGAACCCTGCTATGTCAACTGGACTTAGAAAACACTGATTGTATCCCCCCACTGGCTGAGGTGTAAGATCCTCATCAAAAAAGGGGTTTCCTAGGGATGATACTTAACTGCATTTGATGGTTAGGCTCAACTTCTGAAGCTCTGGCGAGTGTGAAGTACCTCTTCATAGCCATTACTCCCATGTCCACTCTGAGTAGGAGTTGTTGTACCTGTTAGGGTCCCATCTATGGGTTAAATTTATCTGTTTGAAAAGTATTCATATTAGATATGAATACCTGATACCATATAACTGTAAATTATTTGTATTAAGAATAGTTACTAGAAGCTATAATTGTTTATTAAATATTATTATTAGTGAACTGAAACCATATTGTCTGTGTGCAAACAAATGACTATCATTAAATATAAGTAATTACTTGGAACAATATAGATATTAGTATTCAATAGAAATACTTGAAACCATACAATTTTGTGCAAATTATTTATATTAGATAGGAGTACTTGATATCATAACTATACAGAAAAACTCTTCAAAACAACTACATAAAAAATGTAAATATAAATGTATAATGGGGCATTTCCTTAACTTTTAGGCATAAAATAATCCTAGGCAGGTTGACAGTCATTTTCATTTTCCTAATTCATGTTAGTTTTTATTGAAATTAATTCGGATCATCACTTCTACAAAAAAAGCAACTAGTTAGGAAAAGGAAAAATAATCTTCCTCAAAATTATCAATTGTAGTGATCAACATTTTCATTGAAAAATGATTAGAATATATATATATATATATATATATATATATATATATATATAAGAATTTTAGAATTCAATTCAAAAAGTCAGTCATTACTATAAAGTTGTATTATGACAGTTGTAGAAAGTGGCTGGATTTCCAAGATAGTTTAAATGATATTATCAATAATACATTAAAATATAACAGCTTTATCAACTGTATTGAATTTTTAGCTTTTATTTGCTTACCATTAAAGTACTTCAACTTGAAACTGATAAAGTGATTCTTTTATAAACATTTACGAAATATAAATTGATTTTTGATCATTTTTCTTCATAAGTGTCTGAAAAGCTGGTATGTGTGTGAGTGGTTAATGGAGGCCTGAATAGTGTAGTGGTTATCATTAATGTTTAATGAAATTGGCAAGTTCAACTCAAATCCTGGATGAGGCTATTTGCATTCATTTTATGCTAATGCCTTATGAATCCATCTCTTCTCTATTTAGTTATGTGTAAATAGTAAAGTAGATTGAGCTCTCTAGCAAATTTTGAAGCTTGGAAGAGTGTGGAGTTAAATTTGAATTTGAAATTTACTTAAAAAAAAAAAAAAGAAGAAATCTCTATGTGTCAATGATTATTTAATTTTTTTGTCTTTTGATTAAAAAAGAAATATATTTACTTAAATTTGTAAGGGTACAGATACTGGTGTGAATGAGTGTGTGTGTGTGTGTGTGTATGTATGTATATATATATATATATATATATATATAGATTCTATTGATACACTTAAACAGAATTATCAATCCTCAATGATATATAATTATATATTATTTATATATAATATGATTCCTGCCCATGAGGTTATAGTCTATGCAGATGCATAACACCGACTTGGGAAGACGTTGCCCTAGAGGTGGTCATATCCTCTGTAAGGTATCCTCTGTAAGGTAAAAATGTACTTTCAAGATACATCAAGTGGTCCCACTTTCTTACCTTGACTAGTTGATTTTGCATCGCTTATGTGTGGCATGAACTGGTGACCCATTGGTAAAAGTTCGGTTTCTGCATTTTGGAGTTGCCGGTTTGATCTCTAGTGGTGGAGATCACGGTATGCACTGCTGATGAGACCCAATAAGGTCGAAACAGCTGTTCAGTATTCTGTATGTCGCATGTGGGTGTTTTACCGGATTTTCTAATCATGGTAATTTAACTAATATAATATCAATTCCTCTAATTATCTATAATATATATATATATATATATATATATAAGTAAAACGAAAAAAATATGTTTGATGGTTTGTTTATTTGCCAACGCATTTTGAATTCAGTTGTTTTTTTTTAATGCAAATTATTTTAGTATGGAGAAATAATTATGATATATAAATTTTGATTCACTTGGAAGTCTTCATCAGGGCTTGTAGGTCTTGTTATGTTAAAAAACGGATTAATACTTGTTGATATGTACAAATTATGTCATGTCATGTGATGGAATTTTTTTTGAAAAGTAAATGATGTTTTGTGGTTTGAGAAACGGATTTGTGATGTTTTATTGCTTTCAATGTTTAGAAAAAGGGGAACTAATCTATAGTGTAAATTTTGAATTCTTTTAATATTATTTTTCTTATAGATGGTGAAATTTTGAAAAAAAAACCTTGTCGTTGAGGTATTGTGTTGTGGTGTGCTATGGAACATGCTTCAATTATTCTTCTTTTATTTTTGTCATGAATGAAGGCAAATATGGCAGAATTTTGAAAGTTAAAAGTGTAGTTAGTTAAAATGTTATTAGAAACTAAAGAGTTTGTTGTGTTATCAGTTTTAAAGTCTTTTTTATGTTCATAGATTCTTTTGTTTAAATTTCTGCTTATTTCTCCTTTGTAAAATTTATTGCAATTTTCGAAGCGGATTTTGTTAACACCTGCAGTGGATTGGGAATCTGTGTTTTTGGAGTTGTTCTTTACTATTTGTTGTATTGTTTTTGTTGTGCGGGTAATGGTTTTTATGCCCAATTGATTTTAGTTTTTTCAATTAGGATGGTAGTAGGATTTTGGGGTAATATTATGCATCTCTTTATAGGGTTGGTATTTGAGTTAGGTTTATTTTTATTCATATTGTGGGATGTACGTTTGTGGATATTCATGGCTTTTGATTTGGTACGGTGACTGAAAGATTCAGGATATTGTAGTTTGGAAAAAGAGTTATGGATGTGTTCAAATTTTTTATTTAGAAATTTGGGGGAGCAGATTCTAAGGTCTTTCCCTCATAATATTGCAAAACACATAACCAAAATATCAACACCTCTATTTTAAGGGGGAGAGTCCACAAATATTATAATCATTTTTCATACTAAAATTATTTTGATAAAATATTTTTGCTTTCAGAAAAGATTGAATTTGAAACACGTTGACAAACCATCAAACATATTTTTCTTTTGTTTTACCTTTTCTACATACATTCTGTCAGATTCAATTCATTTCTTCTTACATATATATATATATATTATTATACTGTTATTTTTTTCTACATTTCCTCCTCACTTTTGTAAGAATAGTCTCCATTAAGGACTTTGCACATAACGTTTCTATTGTATTAAAAGATAAGTTTCAAAAAAAGAGACACTTCATCAAAATTGCTTAGTCAGTTGATAAAAACGCATTGTTATCTTTTATATAGACAATAAAAATTGGAGTCTTTTCATGTGATCTTCATTGACTTTCTAGAATTGGACATAACCTTTGTCTGCTGGATGGTTTTTGTCATGAAAATACTCTATTTTTAGGTTAGCAGCTAAGCAGGCACGTAGAAATAAGGTCATTTATTCTTCAATCTATGTATATTTATATTATTTCTTGCATAGTACCTGTAAAAAATGGCATAAAGAATTAGGACTTCTGTTTTATATGAGGGTCTAGTATCTGTACCCATAGAAAGTATACATGTATTCTAAAAATTCTAAAATATGATATATGCTGGGGAAAACTATTATTATTTTGATGAATATAAACTTCAGTATTTCCTCAAAAATTGATAAAAAATAAGAAAAAAAAGATTGATATCACTATGTTAATGATTTTTTTCTAATTTTAATTTAAAAAGTCCTGTTAGATATCCATGGGTTCATATAGTATTGTGATCATAGATAGAAATGCTGGGGAGTGACCCTTTATTCTTAGATTAGGTGTGTGATTACTACACTCTCATCCTGACAGAAGTGACAGGACAGATAAAAGAAAGTTACATTTTTGCATGTATGTAACCGCAGCAAAAAACAAATAAAGTAAATTTAAAAAAAACAACAAAAAAACGCTAGTTGTAGTGAGATTTTTGTCAGCATAATAGCATTAAAAAGTTCTAACTTTGAGAATAAAACAGTTTATAATCCAACTTTTCTTTCAATAATAGTGTGGAATCTGCATTCATGTTCACCCTTATTAGTATAATTTTTCAAGGAAGGTAAGGATCAATTGGTAATTATAGAGTACTTCCTTTTATTTATTTGCAGTTGATTATTATATAGATTCTATGATATAGAATGCAACTTAATGTTAATCTTGATGGCCAGCAAAGTCAATCTTTGAGTGGTTGTTAAATCCAATACAGCAGAGACTGGTTAATATTTACCCAGACCCTGTAGAGTACCAGAACTTGAACCATGGTCTAACTCTTTAATACTATAATATTAAATGTACATATTTACAGAAGCTCTCTACTGTGAGCAGGATATGACACAAGGCCAATTTATAAGCAAAGTAAAGCTGGTTTGGATTCTTGAAGTTCTTTCTCCTAGACCAGTTGCCTAAATCAAGCAAAAGAACCTAGTCAGTCCTACTATATAGCTAAGTGTAGAACAGATGAATTTGTAACATATTGACCCTTAACCGAGCTGTCAATTAAGAGATACACCTGTGTAACAGGAAGCAGGTGCATCCGGTTGAGGATGTCAGAATATCACCTTGACCTGTGGACGTGGCTGAATTTGGTGCAGATGCGTACGCCCACAGGAAGCAGGTGGGCATCAAACAATTATATAACCAGGTGCCACAGACGGCTTGGTTCAGTTCAAGGCGGAGTTCGAGTTGCAGTTCAGTTCCAGTCGCAGTTGCCTGTGGAGTGAGAACCAGCTCCAGACAGAGGGCTTGGGCCCTCAGGACCCTGGTTGAGCAGCCCAGCAGAATGAGGAAGAAGTGCTGCTATAGTCAGAGGAACTTGGGGTCAATATGTAGCAGTGTGTTCCCGTCTCCAACTCACCTCTCACACATAACCAACATCAACCCTTTCGCAACCCTTTCGAGAATAAAGTTTTTTTTACATTTGAACAAAATTTAAATACACTTGGACATCAGTATCTGTAGATTTGAAGGAATGTCCAATAGTAAAATTGAAAGCTACTAAATAACCATTTATACTCAGTGTGTCCAGAAATGTTGATTGGCATATTTTGAAATTTTAATTAAAATTTAACTTAAGAAATTATTTTTTAAACTTTAATTTAATTTTTGTAGCTTTTTCAAAAGTTGAAAAAAATTTTTTTTGATTTTTAAACATTTTAAAAACTTTTTCTATTTATTTATTGAGTCGTTTTTTAAAGCACTGAATAATTGCTTTTGTTGCTTAACTTTGTTGATCTGATGAGAACCTGTGCTTTCAGCAGGATTTGATCCTAAGTCAAATTTGTTATGTAAGTTTGTATTAACCCAACGCCTCCAGTACAAGTAAGATGTGACGCAAGGTTAATTTCTAAACAGAGTACAGCTGGTATGAATTCAGAGGTTTTTCTTTTTTTTTCTTTGGCTAATTGCCTAACCAAGGCTAAAGAACCCAGTCAACTCTTGTATTTACAGATAGCTGAGGGGAGAAGAGATGGATTCATGCCCTTCCTAAGAGTATTAGCATGAAGTGAAATGTGAACAGCCTTGTTCAGGATTGTAACTTGGTGAGCTTTGGTAAAGGCGTAGAAACTTTGAAAGCTCTATGACTTCTTTTATAAATCAAATATTCTAGGAGATCCCTATTTCCAGTATTTAGCTTTCAGACAGTACTTAATGAACTAGAATAGTACGCAATTTTTAACTCTCAAAATGAGTTTTAAGTGGATTACATTTATTTGAATCCTGAAATATGTATTACAGATCTGTGTACAGTTGTTTTTTGAAGGTTGTATGATGATGTTTCTCCATCCCAAGATTCACAATGTTAGTGGCCCTGTCAATGAGGCTTAGAATACATTGTATCCCCTGCAGAGAGGTATGGCCCCACTGCTAAAAGGGTCCTAGGTATGACACTAAATTACATCTGATGGTGAGGTTCCAGCTCTAGACCTCTGGAGAATGTAAAGTAGCCATTGATTTCTTCCTGGTCCACTCTAACACAGAGTGGTAGCAACAACACTCTATCCAATATGTTTCTATTCTTTGAATAGACAATCAGCAATGTTGTGCCTGGCATTTTGAAATGGAAATGACCAAATTACATGCATCTTAGGTTGGTCAACTCTTACTATGGTGCCCACTAGATGATCAATCAGTCTCTGACCTACAGCCAGAACATGTCCAATTTCTAAGTGATCTTCCACGCTGTGCTGTACAAGGCTTATTATTGAAATCAGTAATCCAAATTTAGACTTTTAACTACAGAACCCTCCTCCTACCTCCACTTAACCTTCTGACTGACCTCTCAAAGTCTGTTGACCAAGTTTTGAAACTACTGCTATAAAACACTTAAACATTTTATTTTTAATTAGTAGTTTGGTTGTGTAAATTACCATTATTGTGGTTTTTCATTCTTCATTTTCTAAATTCAGTTCATGATGTTGAATTGAATTGTGTTAATGTGTAACAGATTGTGTTTTGTTTGAAGAATTACCAATTATTTCCTTTACAATTTATTAAAAAGATGCTAAGAAATGTTAATGAAATATTTGGTTTTTTGTTAGTCATTAATGTCTCTGTAATAATCATGTGGTAATATTTTCCTTGTTTTTAATTCAATATGTTAAGGTTTTTCAATGTTCATTTTTATTCTATTAATGTCTACTTTTTCTTCTTGCTGATATGATGACTATTTATCTATTCAATGCTTTTAATTTTTGTCACAAGCAAAGTCAACGTATGCATTGGTAAAGCATAGACTGCTATTATCAGGTTATTAACCGTATGAAAATCTAATAAAATAAAACAGGAATTCTTCCAAGTACTACTGTATGGTTGCACCATTTGGACTTAAATAAAATACTTAGAAAAAAAGCTAGATGGTGCATGCAGTATGCTGTTTTAAATGAATCCTGAAAACAGCAATTTACTGCCATTTACCTATCATCTTGCAAATCATCCAAGTAAGAGTTAGATATGCTGAGCATTGCTGGAGAAATAAGGATAAACTTATGATTAATAAACTCCTAAGCATTGGCCAACCAACAAAAACTCACATTTATCAGCTTTATATGGACACTTGATGCCATGTAAATGACATACCATCTCTGATGCTCTATAGGAATCGATTGCAAGAGAGTCAAGGTTATCTGTGCTGTCGGCATGCCTTGATGATAATTGTAATTACCGACCCCTCTACATGAGTAGGATGTGATACCAGGTCAATTTTTAAGTGTAGTTTAACAAATTTGAATTCAGAGTTTTTCTTCTCCTAGACTGGCTGCCCAAAACAAGGCTTAAGAACCCAGTCTTCCTTGATGATAGTAAAGATAAACAATTATAGCTTCAAGTAACTCTTCTTAATTCAAATAATTTCCATGCACAATTATATGGTATGAAGTATTCCTATCTAATACAAATAATTTTCAAACAGATATTTTTGATCCATACATGGGACCTTAACAAGTTCTGGTCAGAATTGAGATCAAAATAGGCCTAGGAGTAATGGCAACAAAAGAAGTAAGTTCACACTCCCCAGAGCTCTAGAATAGAAGCCTTGCCACCAGATATACTTGAGTGTCATACTCCGGACACCCTTTTCTATTTTGGGTGTCTAGGTGGGGGCCATACCCCTTTGATCCAGTTGGTTCTAGGCTCTACCAACAGGGGACACAACAGTCATTTATTATTTATCAAACAATTTCTAAAACACTGAAAATATTCAAATCATTTATAATTGTCAAACATTCTCTTAAGCAACAAAAAATTAAAATAAAACTTGGGAATTAAAAATTTTTTTTTACAAAATTTTGAAGGATAAAAATTCATTTGCTAGTTGCATCAGAATTGTAAATCTGGATTTGAAAAAATGCAAAAACTTTTTTAAGATATGAAAAATTAGCAGACATTCTTGCCTTTGCCTGGATCAAAATAACAAATTCAATAAGTAAATAAACCTATCATTAAAAAAATCAAATACTGAAATTGCTAAGTTCCATCTCATTAAATAGTAAACCTCTGAAATTAGTGAACCAGTTTACATAACTTTGTAGCAATATCTCATCTACTGAAGCAATATCAACATTGGTAAAGTAAGGACTGCTATTGACAATTTAATGACCATATGGAAATCTGATCTCTCTGATAAAATAATAAATGAATTCTCTCAAGTTGTAGCTGTGTCAGTACTACCGTATAGTTGCACTACTTGGACTTTAATGAAATGCTTGGAGAAAAAGCTAGATGTGAACTATACAAAGAGGCTGCATGTTATTTTGAACAAACCTTAGAAGCCACACCCTAGAAAAGAGCATTGTTTGGCCACTTACCTCTCATCACACAATACATCCAAGAGAGACAAACAAGGCCACTGGCCACTAAGAACATACTCATAAGTGACATTCTCCTATAGACTCCTACACATAGACACATCAGTGTTGGTCGACTAATTAAGACTTACATTCATCAACTCTTTGTGGACACTGGATGCTCTCTTGAGGACTTATAAAGAGTGATGGTCGATAGGAGTGAATGGCAAGAGAGAGCCAAAGGAATCTGTGCTATCAGCGTGCGTTGATGATGATGAGACATAGGTAGTATAAATTTCTGGCAGTTGCAGAATGGCTTATGGCTATTGGCATGAAAAATAAGATAAGTAAACAGGTATCAAATCGATTCAAGTTATTGGTCAAAATTGTTACTGTCTGTATTCCTCTGTTGGTACCTGTCCAATGTTTTTAATTTTGTTGGTTAAAAGAAAAACAATCTTCTACTTAGTTCACTTGCTGCACAGAAAAACACAATGTAGAATGCATTCGAGCATCTCTGAAAATTTAAGCAGAACCTTACATCTGAATTCATTATAATGTACCATTGACATTGAGGAACATCTTTTTTTTATCTTCTATTGATTCCCATCATCTGCCATTTGCTAATCATTTCCTTGATCTCTTTGATGTTTCCCTTCACATCAAATCAAGACTAATGCTACTCACAGAACCAAGCATTTTATTTGTGTTCAATGATTTATCTGCTATCTGTCAGTCGCAATGCTCTTGTTTTGAGACAACACGATAAATGTTCTAAGTAAAACCAATCCTACTTCTTTTCTAAAAAAGCTCATTCTTTTCACACGCTTCACTTTTTGCGGAGGCTTATCAATCTACAAAGTTCGAACTTTAGTTTCTTCATTCGGAGACTTTATCTAATGAACCAAATTTAAAATATACATATATCCTCTCCCCAATTTTTCAATCAAAATTTACTGTAATGAAAAATTATCATTATCATGCACTGATATAGTCAGACTAGTGTCTTTATTTTTGTTATTATAGCCATCTTTTTGTGACACTATAAGCTCTTCTGTCCCAATGTCTGATAGATTTCCTTTTAAAAGCAAACATGGTGAATGGGGAGTGATTTTTGTCTAGCTGGTGAGGCTGTAGACTGCAGATGACAAATGCCATGTTTTGTCCATTGTACATTCTGGCTTTCTTCAGGTGTCTGGTGTAATTGTTGACTTTCTGGGGTAATTTCACACCAAAGAATGAGAACAATTTACACCTGAATATTGAATTAAGGGATTTGGTTTGAAATTCCTAGCTTATCAAATACAATGGGTACCTGTTTCATGTTTTAGTTCATATCTTTGAATTTAATTTGTTTTTAATTTTTACAGCTTTGTTTCCTTTGCATTTTTATTCACTGCTCAGACTAGTTATTTTCATTCTGGTTGTTATGACCATATTTCATCTGTTGTACATGACAGCCTTCTTCAGATGTTTTTAATCTTTTGAGGAATTTCAAACCAAAAAGAAGAATGAAAACATTCTACTGTTTGCATTTTACTATGTGTTAATGCCCCAGCAATGGGTCAATTGTCAGGCAGACTGGACCTTTTAGCTATGGTATAGCAACTGGTCAAGAAAAAGAAAAACTCTGAATTCAAACCAGTCTTATTCTTCTTCAAAATCAACTTTATATCTCATCCAGTTTGTGATAAAGGGGTTGAATAGATAAATACCTTTAGCCTAAAAAAATACCAAGTTTAAATGTTAACTTGATGAGTTCTTAATTTTAATTCCAGATTGCTGCATCTTATCAAAACAAAGTATATATCTTTGAGCCTACACCTCTTCTCCAGCATGAAAGCTCCCATGTAAGTATGAATTGGTTTTTCTCTTAATAATTACAATTCAAATATGAAATACTTGCTACTCAATATTTTCTCTTGAAGGCTTTTGAGAAATGAAGCTGAATTTTTATTGTCTTCACTTTACTTGTGCTTGCAGAAAATAGATAACATTTTCTTTTCTACATTTTATATGAATTGAAATTTTTTGCTTAGAAACTGTTTTACCATGCATTTACTGGCAACAATGCTTGTCTTAATTCCTGATTTTTTTTTTTTTTCTTCCTGGTTTTTAATACATTTTTATTGTGAAATCATACATATACTAGCCCTATTCTATTAGTAATGTTTGCTTTTTTGGACCACTGACAATTCCTTTCTTCCTGATTTTCAATGTATTTCTATAATAAAATCAGTAGCAATGTATTTACAATATACACCTAACAGCTCTATTTTATTAGTGATGCTTGTTTTGATTCCTGACCACTGATAATACCTTTATTCTGGATTTTCAATGTATTTCCATTATAAAATCATTAGCATTGTGGTATAGTATTGTATAAATGTTGTTTTGTAAAATATCATAATTAAAAATGAGTGCCTTTATTGTTTTCAAACTTCATTCTATTGAACTATGACACAATTTCTGATCAGTTATGTTTTATTTGTTTTTTTATATATGATTAATTGACTTGTTTGAACATACCTTCTATTCAGCAAATCTTTTAGAAATAATTTTCTTACTCTACAAGGACTTAAAAATTTATCTGTTTGTAAAAAATTTAAGATAGATATATCATCAAAAGTGAAAACTTGGATAGCTGGCCAAAAACAATCTAGCATAGAACAGTTGAAGGTGAGATGAAAGTGATGAGCTTTATGTGGACAAAGGCAGAGAAAACTGCAAAAACCATGATAAATCGCTTTGAATTGTCAAATACTTATTTATCATTCAGTAAGAAAAGAATTAATAATATCATAGTTTATAGAAACAACTACTTTTATAATATCCGTGTCTGTGCCCTTAGAAATTCAGTAGGATTCTTGAATTTAAACAATAAATGATATTCAGAGATAAATCCTTGTCAATTTTAAAGGTCTAGGTAATTAATAACACATATCTTTCAAAGATTTTTTTTCTTTAATGATAAGACATTAGAATGGAAAAATTGAAGATACAGTCTTGTGAAATAAGTCACTCACTTTTGTAGGTAAATATATTTATCTTATTTTCAAGAAAAATTTTAGTCCACATTTTATTTAATGTGCCAGATTTCAGAAAGATCAGGGTTTAGAGCAAGTCTGATGCTGCTGAGAATTATTACAAAAACTAATCAAGAAAACAATTGTTTATTTAAAAAAGAACTTGAAAACAATTTTTCCTTTTTAGTCTTATCTTTTCTAATTTTTTTCTTTATAAGTAAATTTTAAATCAAAATCTATGAATTAAACTAACCCCATTATGAAAAAATGTCTACATTTTATCAAGTTTTATAGAAACTTGTTTCAGGCTACAAACTTTGGTACCAGCTCGGCTATACATTGAAGAACTTTGATTCAGGGGAGCCATTCCACCAGGCAGCACCTATCCTTCATCTAAAAAGGCATTCAGATTCATTACCAGATGCCTGGGGAACCTCAAAATAAGGGGAATGCCCCAGGAGTTATGCAATTTTTAGCACTACTCTTGGTCCAGGAGGCTCTGATAAAAATTTGACTTAGTGTCACATCCTGTTTGTGGTGTAGGGGTTAAGGAACACCTTTTTGAGGTCAGCCATACATTGAAGATCTTGACTTCAGACAGTTCCCCCAAACAGCATCTGCCCCTCATCTAAAAAGGCAATTAGGTTCATTACCTGATACCTGAGGTACCTCCTAAAGTAACAATACCAACCGAGACCAAGAATTTTGCTGCTGTCTCTGTACAGAGATTTTCAATGACTACTTTATTGGTGCTCTATCACTGTTCCACAAATTTATAACCGTACTCTAAATTCTTTATCATATTTGTAATTGTAGGATTCTTCCCATTAAAACAGGTGAAACAGTATTTTCTTTCAACTGAAAATGTACATCTGTCAGTCGAATAGTAACATTCTATTACTTTATTTTATTCTTTCACACTGTAACTTGACTTTTTTTAATTCCCTAAGATTACTTATATCTGATAAATGATATAAAAAATTGAATTAAAACAAAAAAGTTATGACTTTTTAAAATGTTGCTGTCTTTAGTGGGTCACTCTGTATTCTAATGGTCAGACCTTCATACAATAAGCAGTTAAAAAATATTATATCTTCAGCCTTTTGTCATCATTTACTAATTGATTTTTCTTTTTATGGAATTCTTTTTATGAAACAATTGTTTTTAGATTCATGAACATTGGTATCAGACTTTGTCATGTTACATAAACTATTTGTTAGTCTCTAGAATAAGAGTTTTAAAACAATACAAAAAGCCAATTTTGCTGATTTACTGTATGTCGCTCACTGGTCCTATAACCTGGTTTGGTTGTAGAGGCACTATTCATGTAATGTGTTCTTGGGCAGGAATAAACTGTCTGAACATATTTTCTTCTCTTAACTTGGTTGCCATACCGAGGTTAAAGTGCTCAGTCTTCCCTTATATTTTGTAGTTTGTTCTTGGGCAGGAATAGTCTGGCTGAACATATTTCTCTAAAGGTCTACAATTAGTTTGAATTCAGAGTTTTCCTTCTCCTAGACCAGTTGTCATACCAAGGTTAAAGAGCTCAGTCTTCCATGCTGTTTACCTATGAATAGTTGGATTCATACCTTTCTCAAGAGTATTAGTACAGTGTGAAATGTCAAACAGCATTGTCCAGGATTTGAACTCAAATCACAGAGTTTACTTTTTATGATAGTAACTATTATTCTAGGTGCAACCCTTATATAATCATATACAAATATGTAATCATAAGAATAAAATTTTGATGATTTGTATAATAAATTCTTCCTGTATTAAGGTTGGATGAAAAGTTCATAGGCTGACCAAGATACTCTCATGGAATGGGGCTAAATGAAGTTTATTTTTCAATCTAGTCTTCCTTACAGTTCACTTACTTCTTCCATCTGTGTTGAAGTGCTTGGATCCCATTGGTCTAAAAAAAGGTTATCAGCAGCAAATATAGCATCATCATATAAACTTTTCAAGCCACCCTTGTAGACAGCTAGTAATACTTAATGTAGCAACATAAATCTTTCTTTTTGTTTGAAATTAACTTAAACTTTTATGCTTTACCCACCGTGTAAGAACAATTACATTTGCAAATTTTGTAGATTTAATACAAATCTATCTCTTTGCTATTTTTCACTAGTGGAAGTACACATAGCATAACAGTTATCATCGTGAGAAATGGACTTGACAAGCCAAGTTCAAACCCTGGGTGAGGGTTTTTTTTTTCATTTCACTTCATGCTAATGCTCTTTAGAATAGCATAAATCTCTCACTTCTTCCTTTAAACAAACTGGGTAGACTGAGTTCTTTAGCCTTGGTAAGGTAACTGGGCTAAGTGTCGGAAAAAAACTCTGAATTCAAACCAACTGTAGTGTATTTCAAAATTGACTTTGTGCCACATCCTGCCTGTGGTTTAGAGGTTGGGTAAATATATATGTCTGAATGATTGTGTGCTCCACATTAAACTTAAAGTAATGGACTTAAAGAGTTCATAATTTTAATATTTTAGGTTTTATACCTGCTCTAGTATAATAGCATCTTGCATTTTTTATACAAATGTTTTTTTTATTTGAATTTTTGTATTTTATATATATATATATATATATATATATATATATATACATACACATACACACACACACACACACAGTCTAGATGGCCAGGTCAGCTGTGGCTGTAGAATAACCAACTGCATCTCTGCAGAGGAGTAAAACTCTCTCAATGAGTGTCCTGGATATGACACTAAATACTCTGATGGTGAGACTCCTATAACACTAGAGCTTTGGGGAATGTGGAGTACCCCTTCATTGCCATTGCTCCTAGGTCCACTCTGACTCAGAGTGGTAGCAACTGATAGGGTCCTATCTATAGGTCAAATAGACTAAACTGTGTGCTTATGATAAACTGAATTGTTTAAAATAGAATTGTTTTGACATTTAAACTGAATTGTTTGAAATGAACTATTTTTACATTTAATTCTGTGTAAACAAAAAATTGTACTTATACTAAAGGGAATTGTTTGAAATAGAACTGTTTATATGTATGAAAATTGATTTGACATTAAATAACCTACAATGGTTGATATGCCATGAAACCAAACTAAACAAAACACACACTAGAAAAACAAGAATTGAATGTGTGTTTGTATTTACGCAACCCTTCTGCCATGGGCAGGATATGACACAAGGTTGTTTTTTTTTTGTTTTTTGTTCTTTTTTTTTTTAAAAATAGAGTACTGTTGGTCTAAATTCAGTTTTCCTTCTCCAAGACTAATTGCTATAACAAGGCTAAAATGTCCAGTAGGCTCTACTATTTATCTATAGCTGGGAAGGAAGAGATGGATTCATGCCTTTCCCCATGGCATTAGTGCTAAGGGAAATACAAACAACATCATTCAGGATTTGAATTGGGCTTGTCAAAATCATTTCCTCTGATAACTGTTACACCATCCATCCCATTTTGAGAGAGAGAGAGATTGTGTTCAGGCAGTGATTTTTCTTGTAAACATGTTTTATTAAAGATAATAAACAAGTTAATTCTGTTTGATTTTTGAATAAGCTTTTTTTTGTTTTTCTAATTTGATATCTCATTATCGGATTAGAATTATGTAAGAAATTTCCAAAGTTCATTATGTTCATAGACATATAAATTCTGAGTACCTTTGACTGATATCAGTCATTGTTAGTTGATAACATGTTTACAAGGAAGATTACAATCCAAATAAAGTATATCTATCTACAGTTCATAAATAAGTACAACTTGTATGTAAACATAAATTGCTACAATGTGTAATGATAACATAATAAAAATCAGATCATTATAAGATCATACACAAAAAAAAAATCAAGGGAAATTCTATGGTTTAATTGGAAATAATCTAGGATTAAAAATGTGACCTTTTTTAATTCTTTATTCATCCAAGTATAAGAAAAGAGGGTCAATGTGGAAAATTAAAATTGATATGTTTCCCTATAAGGATAGCTTCAAATTTTATTTTACAAAAATGAATTGTACACTTAAAGGGGTGAGAACCATTGTATTTTAGCACTCCCTTTTTCTTGATAGTGAACAAAGTCAGTTGAAAATAATCAAAATTTATACATCTATGAACATAATGAACTTTGGCCTATTCTTACATAATTTCAATCCTATACTGCATCATCAAATGAGAAAAACAAGAGAAGATTATTCATAAGTCTAATAGATTTAACTTGTTTATTATCTTTAATCAGAAAATGCTCTGTGTGTGTGTGTGTGTGTGTGTGTGTGTGTGTGTGTGTGTGTATGTATATATATATATATATATATATATATATATATATATATATATATATATATATACACACACACACACACACATAGTTTGAGCTAGCATAAAGATAAATGGGGAAAATGAGTATAGGAAGATTGTGTTGCTTCAAATGTTTCAAGAGAATAGAGCTTGTTTTGAAATTAGTATTTGATATCTAGGTGCACATAGACAAAATTGTACGTTAAAATTCAGGATATTTGAACTCGACTAGATAATTTAGTTTGGACTTTTATCCTTTACACTTTGTGATTAGTACTCTAACACTTAGTTTCCATCATATCATTTGAAGGAAGGAGTGAAAAATAAGTGTAAGAGTATTTTTTACTTTAATTTACTTGTTTAATTCTAGTAATTATCTTTAATTCTATCTGCAAGATTATAATTTATTCATTTACCCCATCATATTTTTCAGGACACACCACTGATTTTATATGTATATAAACAATTCAAATCTCACTTTCTTAGGTTTATTCCATAACTAACACTTTCACAATTGTCAGGTGGAAACAAAATGTAAGACTATTTAATTTTTTCTTTATAACCAAATTCCAGAACTTTTGAGCAGCACCTCATGTGGGTGGGTATATATATATATATATATATATATATAATTTGTGTATGTGTCTGGGCATTGGTACTGATGATACTTATTAAGCTGAAGCTTAACAAATGAATTACACAGTTGATTTTATTATAGTGGTGAAGGCTTGTGTAGAACTAGCTACACTTTTTGGTTGAGCTTATTACAAAAGAATGGAGCACCAGTATGTCACAGATTCTCTAAACAATACTCTTTTGGTTTTTGATTTAGAGTTTTACTTTAACCTTGACCAGTTGCCCCACTAAGACTAGAGAACCCAGTCTGCTCTACTATTTTGCCCATAGCTAAAGAGAAAAGATGGATACATACTTTTGTCAAGGACATTAGTCTGAAGAAAAATGCAACCAGTCTCTTGCAGAATTTGAACTTGGCTTGTTAATTTTCTTTGATGATAACCATATATATAATACACCTTTCTCTCTCTTTCTATATCCTCTCTTTTTTCTCTCTTCCTTCTCTATTTACCTACTCTTTATTATTACCTTTTTTCTTTCTTTCTCTTTTCCTCTTTCTGTCCTTCTACAAGGATGGCTTTGGCATTAAATAATCCACAAAGACTGATATGCCATAAAAACAAAAAACCTAAACCTTTTTTATTATTTCTCTTGCTTTCATTAATTTTTTTCGTTGTCAATCTTCCAATTTTATGCATTTCAGTAGCCACTATCTAATCCCTCCCACTCTCCCACCTTCCATATAAAATTCTGCCTATTACCCCCTTTTTACCTCTAAGGGATCAATGGCATCCTCCTCAGATCTTAATCTTTTTTTCATGCCTCCTCCACCAACTTTTTTCTTCCTCCTTTCTCTCCCTCTCTCTTTCCTTTCTTTTATATTCATTTGCTCAGATTATCAGTATGTTTTAGTTAGTGCCTGTTGAGCACCACTGCTGCATTCATGGCTGTCATAAGACCTCTGCTTCTGTGTGTCTGATGAACAAATGCGATTGCACAACAGCTGCAGCAGAAGCATCAGCAGCTAACTGTTGTAGTGAATGCAGTGGTCTCTAAACATACTGCTCAACTTATATGGGATCTTTCCATTTCTCTCTCTCCATTTTCTGGCTGGTTGGTTGTCTTTTCACTCTTATAGCAAGAGCATCACAGACAAAACTGATAGAAGAACTAACAAAAACAGCAAAACAAAAGTATTTCTACACTAACAGCTGCTATTGCTGCTGCTATTATTACAACTGCTAGTGCTGTTCACTTTGAAAAAACAAAATCCAAAACACTATTAATATTTTTAAAAATATTGATACATAGTAATTAGGTTTAAAATTTTTATCCCTACTTTTGAATTATATTCTAATATTTCTTTTTACTATCTTAATTATTAAGTTTGTTCTTGAGTTTCAACCTAATTTCTATTGATTCAGTGATACATGCTGTATATTCCTAGTGGAAATGATTATTATATTGGCTTCAATTTAATGATGTATTTGGGTTGTTAGAATCACACAGTTTATGTTTATCTGGAAGGCAAACCAAATTAAAAGATAAGCTGATATCAAGAGCTGTTTCAAGTGTGGGCTACCCATATCAAATTGTTTGATGGTCCACTGTAGTATCTATCTGAGAAAAATGAATTAAAAAAAGACACCTGCTGATTCTTTTAGCTGTGTTGAATTCAACTATGCATACGTACAATCATTGAGAGGGAGGTAATTGATGTAGGGATATTGTGTGTGTGTGTGTGTGTGTGTGTGTGTGTGTGTGTGTGTGTGTGTGTGTGTGTGTGTGTGTGTGTGTATTTATATGTGGATATATATATAAGTCTGTTTATATTTATATCTGTGTGTGCATTTATCTGGACATATTTGTCAGTGTACATTCATGTGGACATATATGGGAGTGTGTATTCCTGTATGGATGCTTATATGTGGACATGGCTGTATTCAAGTAGATATATATGAATTTGTTTATATGTGGATGTGTGTATGTTTATATGTGCATATATGTGAATGTGTGTTTATATGTAAATGTGTGTGAGTGTGTTTATATGTGTATATATGTGAGTGTGCTTATATGTATACTTGTTAGACATTATGATTTTTACATGAAATTTATTAAAAAGATAAAAATACAAGGGCCCTTGAAAAAATTTCTCTTCTGGTTTGGAGCTCAGAGTTGTCTCTCCTTCTCTTAGACTGGTTATGAACCAAGACAAAAGAACTCAGTTTACCTTGCTATTTTACTTATATCTAAAGGGAGAAATGGATTCATGTCTTTTCTCAGAGCTTTGAACTTGATGTGCTATTATTATGTGATCCATGTCTCTGTTTTTAATTGGGAAATTATATAAACATGGTTTTAAATTCAGATGTGTCTCTTTCTCCATAACTGGAGAGTCCAGTCTGCTCAGCTATTTTTCTTGAGGGGAGAGATGGATTCATGCCTTTCTTAAGAGCTTAGTGCAAAGTGAACATAAACTCCTTGTTGTTAGGCCATCTACACTTTATTTCTAATAATTCAGTTTTCTTTAAAGGGTGTAAAATAAAATGGCCATAAGAGATGGTTAAGTTGTTGTTTTGTGGAATATCAACCATTGTCATATAATGCTAAATTCTGTGTGGGTGTGGGGTGTGTGTGTATATATGTATGTGTGTATGTGTGTGTATATATATATATATATATATATATATGCATATGTGTGTGATTAGTAATGGAATAATCTGTAGATAACATTATGTTTACACCAGTTAGACCTCATTTATTGGCACACAGGTAAAGTATTGCTATCTAATACTAATAATTCTATTTAATATTAATCATTTGTTTGCACACAATTTAAAATGGTTTCAAGTATTACAGCTGTATGGTCTTAACTAATTAATAATAATCCTTAGTAAATGGTTAAACTGTTCTACTTGACTCAAAGATAGGACCTTAACAGGTACTACCTCTCTGGGTCAGAGTAGACCTGAGAGTAATGGTAATGTAGGGATACTCCACATTCCCCAAACTCCAAGGCTTGAGCCTCACCATCAGATGCATGCCCAGGACATCAAGAGAAAGAGAGAGACTGTGTATTTAGATATGAATCATGTCAGGTAAACCTGTCAAATTAGGAACTACATGAAATTCTTACATGGCATAATGATTGTCATAAGTAATGAATTCAGTGACCTTGGGAAAGGTATAAATCTATCATGTCTACTCTGAGTTATAGGTAAATAGCAGGGCAGACTGAATTTTTTAATCTTGGTAAGGCATCCATTTTAGGAGAAGCATTAATCTGAATTCAAACCCGCATTACTTCTTACTCCTAACAATGCGTAAATGATAGGGCAGACTGGGCTCTTTGTTAAGGCAGCCAGTCTAAAAGAAGAATAAACTGTGAATTCAAACCAATTGAACTGCTTAAAAGTTGACCTTATGTCACATCCTGCTGCGGTTGGAGAAATACAAATCAGGTGTGTGTCAATATCCCTTTATAACCAGGTGTGCATGTTGAAAAGCTGACTTTACATCTTTTGCATGCTAGAAAATTAGAAAGAAAATGATACTTTAAATTAAGAATAATAAAATGATAATGTCATGTTTCTCTTTGCTATAGATTTTTCACCTCTGAGTGAGTATAATAATGATTCATAGGTAAGAGCTGAATGAATTACCCAAATTAATGATGCTTATGCATCAGTTTGAACCATAACTTACTAGTTTATACATTAACTGTTTCAATGGATAAATTCAGTCACTTGAACAGTTTTATAACATTTTTTCATTTTATTTTATCTGTTATATAAGAAAAATTTTATTCCTGGAGACTGTGTTATTTCTAAATTGTTTGTTCTATACCTTTTCCAGTTCAAAATGAAATGAACTATTCCCATTTTGAACTGAACAAGGTATAGAAGTATAAAAAAATGGCCATTATTGCTTTCAGACTTTTCTGCCCTGGATAATGCTATTTAACACAAATTTTTTCCTGAAGAGTATATATTATTTCTTAAGTGGTTATGGAGTAAAAGTTTTTATGACTTGGATAACAATATTTACAAATTAAACCTATTTCCTATCTAAAAACTGTCAAAATTGCACATTTTTATTCACACAATTTCTGAATGAAACAACATATAAATCAAAATCTACATGTATTCATATTTAAGTCACTCAAAAATGGAAAAAAATGTGATGTAAAGTGAACATCCTTCCCAAACCATTAGACAAAAATAACCCTTGACAAATTAACGTGCCCTTTAAATCAGTCTCTTTGACCTGTTAGGGTCTCATGTATGGGTCAAGTAGATCTGTAACTGTTAATAAAATCCTATTAAAAAACAACTGCAGAAAA
Source organism: Sepioteuthis lessoniana (assembly GCA_963585895.1). Taxonomy (NCBI): domain Eukaryota; kingdom Metazoa; phylum Mollusca; class Cephalopoda; order Myopsida; family Loliginidae; genus Sepioteuthis; species Sepioteuthis lessoniana. The sequence goes on along the minus strand of CAUZXS010002371.1, from coordinate 17,346 downwards.
AATGTAAATATAAATGTATGATGAATGCAATTCCCTAACCTCTAGGTATGAAGTAATCCTAGTCAGGTTGACATACTATTAAGATCAGTCAGAATAAAAATGATCCCAGCATTTGAAACTTTTATACAATTCTTTCTGTATCTTTATTTTATTCAGCCTCCAGACTTTTGAATCTGGTCTTGCATTCCTGTTGTTTGTCTTTTAATCAGGGCTTATGCCTAGGAAATAAAGTTGACTTCATAAGTGACCCATGAAGCCAAATATTTCAAGCGGAAAGGAGTGGAAAGCTTGATTTGATGATTTTTGTTCATAAAGAATGATTTCAGCATTAGTGATCTGAAAATAGAAGTTTCTTTCTCATCCTGTCGACCCTTCCAGCAATAAAACATTTAATATATCTTCTCTATTAACCCATTTTAAAGGACAAGCAACATAATGGCTATTAGCAAAGGAAATGGGATTACTGAGCCGAGTTCAAATTCTGGCAGTGTCTGTTTATTTCATTTTGAAGGAATTTTTTTGGAAAAGGCGTAAATTTCTCTCTTCACCACCACCATCCCAGCTGTAGGAAAAGAAAAAGGTTGGAGCAGACTTAGCTCTCTTGCCTTGGCAGACAACCAATCACAGAGATTGATTGAATGATTTTAACTGCATGTCAAATCATCTAGGATTATTTTATGTCTAGAGGTGAAGGAATTGTGGTCATTGTATGTTCATATTTACATTTTTTGTGTAGTTGTTTTTTTAAAAGGTTTTTTTTTTTTTGCACATGGTCCTATCAAATATAATTTTTAAACAGGGTCCTATCTATGGGTGAAATATATCTCACAAGTTCTACCCCTCTGAGTCCTAGTTTACCTGTAACTAATGACAGTGAAAGAGTTTTTCATCCTTCACTGAGTTCTAGAACTGGAACCTCATCATCAGATGTTTTTTAGTGTTATACTCTGGACACCCCCTTTTGAAAGAGTAGGCCTTACCCCTCTGCAGGGGGTACAGTCAATGTATTCTAAGCCCTGGTGGCAGTCACAGAAAGGGATTACAGATCTACTGTACTTGTCATCTTCGAAACTGGAATTTTAGTATTCATAATTCAAAGTATCATATTGTTTCTAATGTTCTGGCACGCAAAGTTTTCAGCTTGTACACCTCATTGTGAAGAATGCATTTGATCCTTGTGCACCCAGTAGGTAAAAAATTGAATATGATTTTAAGCATGAATTTATTTACCTTATCACTTACAAGCAAAGATGCGATACAAAGTCAATTGTTTGTGTCCCTGTTTGAATTCAGCTTTCTTTACCAAGATTAAAAAGCCCACTCGGTCTTACTTATCCCTATAGTGAAGATTAATGGATCCATATCTTCTCCAAGGGTAGTAGTGTGAAAGTAAATACAAACTGCCTCATCCAGGATTTGAACTTAGATTGTCGATTGTATTTCCTACTGTGATAACTGTTACAGTTAGTGGATCTTAGCACAAATCGATGTAATGGCACTAAAGAGAATAAAACTAGTTTCAAACTAGATTTAAAATTTAATAGTACAATTGGGGAAAATATATATTAGTTAATAGCTAATAGATTGAATAAAATTTCAAACCTGAATATATATAACAGTCCTAAAGAGAATAAACAAAGTCTGAAATTGATTCAACTGTTTGAGAAAAATATATGGTTAAAAGTTCTGCTGTACCCATCTTTAATGAAACTACCATTGTATTATTCATACTTTGAAGTTTGCAATGTTTTTGATATACAAAGGATATTAAGTATAGTTTTCAGCCTGTATACCTGGTTATCAAGATGCATTTAACACTAATACATCTGATAGGTAAAAAGTTAAATGTTGATTCATTTTATATACTGCAAATTGTTATTAAGATAGTTCACCTCTTTTCTACCAATCTCAAGTATACTCACTTTCACAAATTAATAAAAAATCAGTGGCAAAGATATCTGATGTATCCGTCTTCAATGAAACTACCATTGTATTATTTATAATTTGAAGTATCATGTTTCTAATGTTGTTGCATATGAAGGATGTAGAGTTTAGTTTTCAACCTGCACATCTGATTATGAAAATGCATTTGATCCAAGCACATTCAACAGATAAAATTTCAAGTATGAATGTATGTAATGGCACTAGGCAGCATGATGCTAGTTGAAAACAAAATTTAACGTTAACAATACTATGGGTGAAAAATACATAGCCAAGAGGTCTGTTGTATCTGTCTTCACTTAAAATGCCATTATTTTGTTTATAAGCTGAAGTATCATGATGTTTCTAATGTTTTGACATGCAAAGGATGCAGAATATAGTTTTCAGCCTGGTTGTAGAATTTGATAGCTGCACACCTAGGAATGCAATTTGACAAGCTTACATTACATATGATAGTGGTGTATATGTTATCATTATAGGAAATGGAATGAGTGACCCAAATTCAAATCCTGGATAAGACTATTTGCATTTAACTTTGTGCTAATGCCTTTGAGAAAGGCATAAAACAATCAGTTTTCTTTTCAACTATGTCTAAATATTAGTACAGACTGGGATCTTTAGCTTTGGTATGGTAACCTGTCTAGGAGAAGGAAAACTCTGAATTCATACCAGCTTGACTCCACTTAAAAATCAATCTTGTATCACATCCTGCCCATAGCAGAGGGGTTGAGTAAATGCATACATTACACATAAGGAGGTGCTCATGGTGTTATGGTTATCATTTTAGGAAATGGACACGGCAATCCAAGTTCAAATCCTGGATGAAGCGGTTTGCATTTCACATAGTGGTAATACCCTTTGGAAAAGTATGAATGCAACTGTTCTCTCTCCAGCTATGCATAAATAGTAGGGTAGACTTGTTTCTTAAATCTTGGTACAGCAACCAGTCTAGGTGAAGGAAAACTCTGAATTCAAACCTGTAAAATGCCTCTTATGAATTGACTTTATCTTGTATCCTACTCATGTGGAGGAGTTGGGAAAATTAATACATGACATATGATACATCTAAATACACCAAGGAAAACTAATACATGACATGAAACATGACATATGGGTTAAATAGTACCACTACTGTCCTTTTATAAGGATGGCTTTGGTATTAAATAACTCATCAAGGTTGATCTGCCATTAAATAAAGAAATTAACCAGTCAGAAGTTGGAATCCATGAAGCAGTCTGACATTACTTTCTGCTTCATTATGACAATTTCTACAATACAACTGGTATCATGTTGCTTTAGACCTTGCTCTTGGACAAAATTAATTGCATAAAGAGAGAAGACTTGCTTTATGTGTACATTGCCAACCTTCCATACAGCCTTGGTGAGTTCTGTGCCCAAATCCAGATCCACGGTCTTCATGTTTCTAAGAAATGCCATCAATTAACTCTTATTCACTTAATGCCAAAAGACTTTAATTTAGTCACCATATATGATACTCTTCCTTTCTTTTCAATATCACTGGACAACATAGATCTTGTGCATAACATAAATAATCAAAGACTGCTACCTGTACAATAAATTTGTATTATCAATAAGCCAATCACTTATTTATTATTCATAGTCCTCTTTATCTGATAAGTAGAATTTGTTGTTCTACTCTTCTACATACAAAAACGTTGTAGAAATTTCTATAAGTACATCTGATTATAATTTGCTAAGCCTTCATATGTGTGTACAGCTAAAGCTTTGCTATTTTTTGCCTGATTTTAGCCAAACTTTCAGAAATTCTTAGGATCATGCCTGAAAAGGTTTTAAGCTACAATTGAAGCAAGATTATTTAATTTCTTACTCTTGAAAATCTAGCTACATCTTGATGTCACCTGAGCACCTTGGGTGGTGTAATGGTTAGCAGACTAGGCTAGCAACCCTTCATGAGTGAGTTTGATTCTCATTGGGTGCCCCATTCATGCAGCCTTGTGCCACAAAAAGCTTAGTAAATTATTACATCTGATGCCAGTTAAATGTTATGAAATTGCAAGGTAACTATGATTTGCAAAGGAAGCAACTAAGATGCTAGTTATTCAAACCAAATGTACATTATTTTTAAAGCTATAAGAAAGTGATGATTTCTTTAAGATATTGTAAGAAAATGATGATTTATTTATTTAATTACTTACCTGTCATGTTCATTATCTATATGGTGGGTATAAAATATTTTACCTTAAAAACCTATATTTCTTAATAAGTAGAAGTCAAAGGTTGATGAGCAACAAAAAGCTGTAATTTTAAATTGAATGAAGTATTTGCTTACCTCAATGATCCAATAACTCTTTCCAGCTCAGTCGGCTGGGGCTGTAGAATATGTACAGAAGGGTAAAGAATGAGTGTCCTGAATATGATATTAAACCATCTGGAGCTTTGGGGAATGCCATTATTCACAGGTTCACTCTGACCCAAAGTGGTAGTACCTGTTAGGGTCCTGTCTATGCATCAAATAGAACTATTTAATCATTTACTATACTTAAAACCTTCAAAAACATTAAAACAAGAAAGGTACACACTCACCTCCAAGGGTGTAAAAATACTGAAAGTCGCATGCTGGTATGTCAGAACCATGCTTGACGCAGCTCACAGCAACCGACCTGCACACCACTCAGTTCTGATTGCACATGAACTGTCCAAGTTAAATGTTGACATTGCTGTCCTTAGCGAGGTCCACTTTCCAGGAGAGGCAGCCTCCAAGAGCATGGCACTGGATACACCCTTTTCTGGTCAGGGAAACCTACAACAGGCATCAGTTTCATGGTCAACACCTCCATCGCTTCCATGCTGGAAAATCTGCTAACTGGTCATTCCGACTGCATGATGTCCATGCACTTTCCTCTGAAAAATTAGCGGTATGCCACGCTTTTCAGTGTATACAGTCCAATTCTTTAAACTGATCCTGCAGAAAAAAACAAGTTCTACTCAGAGCTCCGCAGCTGTCTCGAAAGCACCCCTGTAGATGATGTGATAATCCTTGGTGATGTAGATTCCTGGAAAGGAGTACTTGGCAGACACGATGTTGGTAACTGCAATGACAACAGGTGCTTGAGCTTTGCACTGAGCAGCAATTTGGCATCACCAACACCATCTTCCAGCAAAAGGACAGACTTAAAACAACCTGGATACATCCTTGGTCCAAACATTGTTACCTCATTGACTATGTCCTTATGCACAAGCGTAACCTCAAGGATGTCATTCACATCAAAGTGATGTCCAGTGCTGAATGTCACACCAACCATTGCCTCATCCACTGCAAACTTAGGCTGTACTTCAAACCAAGAAAGGAAGCCCCCCCCTCCAGAAAAACTTCAATCTAAACAAACTTCAGTCAGCTTAAGTGAAAGCTGACTTTCAGGCAGACCTACAGTCCAAGCTTGAAAACAGTGACAGCCCAGAAGACCCTTCTGCTGAAACACTCTGGGATCAACTGAAGAGTGCCATTCTGCAGACATCTGAAGAGGTTCTGGGGTTTACCACCAAAAAGAACAAAGACTGGTTTGACGAGAACAACCAAGAGATTCAGGAACTGCTAGTGAAGAAGAGATCATCCCACCAAGCCCACCTAACTCAGCCATCATATCCTGTGAAGAAGGCTGCCTCCCGTCTCATTTACAGCATCCTCCACCACAAGCTTCAAGAGATATAAAGTGAGTGGTGGACCAATCTCGCAGAGAGAACTCAGCAATACACAAACCTAGGTGACTACAGAAGCTTCTATAAAGCCAACCTCAAGGCAGTGTATGGCCTGACCCACCAGGTCCAGAGTTCCTTGTACAGTACAGATGGGCAAGTGTTTTTTTACAAGCTTTTATTTCCTCTTTTTAGTATGTAGCAAAAAGATTTGCAACAGTAAATTGCATTTATCTGCTGTCATGAATTGATGACTGCTCAAATTTTTATATTGGTCTTTCTTTTGCCTAAGATATATGTTCATTACAGCTTAGTACACTAATGTTATGGCCTTGTGTCAGACTAAGTTAAACTTAAAAGGTTTTATGCATGCGTTTTTTCTCTAAATTAAATATCAGCTTTTGATTTATTTTATTTTGAATATGATCTTCAGAGAATAAGATTACTTCAATCATGTCCACTTTAGGCAAAGGCTTTTTCCTACTTAATAATATTGTTAGAAACAATAATTTTTGTTTTTGCTAATGTCGAAATGAATAATTCTAATAATTTTATGTGGCTGTCATCACTGACAATGAATATAGTAGTCATTGTGATATTATTATTATTTTGACAGGTAATTATAAAAGAGTAAATAGCCTATATACTCACCCACTCAACCAACCTGTTGGCAGAGCTTAGAACATGCTGACTTTATCTCCTATGAGTCACACAGGTCTGTTTGAGATACCTGTTGAAAATGATTGTGAAGATATGGGGTTTTTTTTTGTTTTTTTACTGTATATGATTGGAGATCATAGTTGTTAAACTGATTTTGGTATTATAAAATAAGTCAACAAGGGTTAACACATAAGTAAAAAAGTTAGCGACCATAGTCGAGGGTGACCCGAAGGCTCCCTTTTCGATAGCTACTACACCAAGGTGTAGGGGAGGGCGCTACTCCATTCCCTGGATTGCTCCACTTTACCCTTGAACCGTACCTTATAATGCTGAGTGTTAAGCAAGGTGGTGTCAAGTTCCATTTTTAAAGTCTTTGGTATGACTCGACCTGGGATTGAACCCAGGTCTCCCGGGCCATTGGCGAACACTCTAACCGCTGGGCCAATGTCCCGGTTAATGAACCCTAAAAAAATACGCTGATACTTTCAATCAACTTAAAGACGATCTGCTGTCTATACAACAACAGGAGAGTATTCAAAATCCTTTCCACCCTTCCAAGACATCTCTCCCAAATCAAGCCTCTCTTGGGATATGACTAAGAACTGTGACTGTGAATTTAATGGTCAATCACTAAAAGTAAATCTAGTGGAACATTAGAAAGCTGTTATTTGGAGGAAGATTCTGAAATCAATGTAGTTTTGTTTATATTTACAGGATGTTTTTAAAAAAAAACTGCTATCATTTCATAATCTAAGAACTTAACCAAGTCTTATTCAAATGGTCTTAATGCATAGCAACTACTCAAAATTCTATGTTTTAATGGGTTTTTTTTCTTTTTCAGGTATAGAAATGCTATTCACTGGAAAAGGAAACATTAAACATAGAATTTTCAGTGGTTTCTATACAGGATTAAAATTTGAGATCATTTTGGTCAAATTATTAGTTTATGAAATCATGTTTTTCTGAAACACCATGTAGATATCAAATCATATCAAATTTTTTAAACATCCTGTACTTTAGACAGCATTGAATAGATTTTATTTTCTCAAAATCTGTTGGTTTTTATTTCTTTTTTATGAAGTACAAATAAAATAAGTATTTTCAACATTTTACTAAAGCATTTTCTCACAATTAAATTCTATCTAATTGCAGCAATATTGTTGTTGTTTTTCCAATGAAGATACGGTATGTTATCATCTAAAATATTGGTGCTTAAAACATTCTTTTTTTTTTTTCTTTTCTTTTTTTTTCTTTTCTTTTTTTTTTTTTTTTTTCAACTCCCAAATTGTTTTTTTCATAATTTTGTTTTAAGGCATTTTCTCAATTGAAAAAAAACTGGAAGGTATTAAAGGTTTTACTTTATCAAAGGGCTTTATTCAAGACACCATTTACAATTGGTATTCTATTTTAAAAAAATGTACCTTATTTTATTCTTTATTTTATCCTTGCATCCTGATTCCACTTTATTATTTTTCTTTTCAAACTTTTCAATTTTTGTTTTGACCCTTTATTAATTTAATAGCATGTTAAGGAATATACAATTTTTTTTACTTCTCTTTACAAATATTTGAGGGAGAAAATTGTAGGGATACTTTTTAACTTGTTTTTTTTTCTTTTTTTGTATTTCTTTTTCACATTTCAAATGTAAAAATTTTCCCATCAGTCCTAACATTATAAAGCTTACAATTTCCTAATATTGTATTTATTTTTATTTTTGAGATGAAAATTGATCAATCCTTATCATTATTACTTTTGACTAATATATTTTTGTGTCATAGAAATAATTACCCATGTGAGTTGCAGAAAAAAGCAAATAGAATTGAACTAAAAATGAATTATAACAATTGCCTTACTTCATTTTTTCTTGATATTTTATGGGTATATCAATAATTCAGATTTCTTTCCCAAGTGACAGGTTTAGAGTGGCCATTTCATGGATATTTGCACAAATAAACAAAAAAAAAATCCTTTTAATGTATCAGAAAGGAAATTTTAGTCAATAATTTTTTTTGGGATGATTGGAAAGATTTGTAGACGGACCTAGTTTATTTACTTAAATGCAGGATAACTGTTACATCTTGGGATAAATTGACCATGGATATTTTAATTGAACATTGCAAATTGGTTTAAAAAATATTTATCATATTCTTTTAAATGTTTAAGGGTCAGAATTTCACCAGAAACCTATTTATGGCCTCTAAATAGCCCTATGCTGGAAATAATATCATATTTATGAGATTTTTGACTCATGTAAATGGGTAAAAAATCAAGAAATTACAGCACAAGATCAGTATGATTATAGATAAAGTCCATCTAAAAGCTTTGGAGGAATATTAATAACACATGGTGGTAGTATCAAACAAAATGAAATGAATATTCACTGTTTTACTTGGATTTTTGCTTTTAACAATAGAAATATTCGTGTCATGTACTTGATATTTCTACTGGAAATCAACGTTGGTGACAAAATGATTGCAATTTAAAGAAAATTTTATTATTCTTATTATTATTTCCAAATTGCTAAGGCAGAACTGAAGGAAATCACTTCAAAGAGATTGTTTTAGATATATATATATATATATATATATATATATATATATATATAGTATTTTCTACCTAAGCATTTTCATGATATTCCCAGATCTACAGAAAATATTTCGATATATTCTACCCTAATAATAGCAATTGAGGGTTACCTTAAAATTTGGTTATAAAAGCAAAATATTACTGAAATTGTCATAAAAAACCTTTCAGTCCCAAAAATTAGAATCTTTCTGAAAACCATAGAGGTATTTTATCTTAAATGAGCATGTACCTGAGCTAGAAAGCTATTTTAAAGATTGCAGTACAATTTCAGTATTAATTTCATATGTCCATATTTTATTATTAATTTTTCGATAAACTCTCAACTTCAAAATACTCCAACAAAAAAATGATAAACAAAATTTTAAAAATGTGTTTGCCCCTAAATTCATGATTAATAATATGCACATGTTCTGTTACCCTAACAATCTTCAAAAATAGCCCATGTCTAGCAAAAGGCTTACTGTATAATTTGCCATATACTCAAATTTTTTTTACAAATATCATTTTGCAACTTTTTCTTTCTTTTTTTTTGTATAGAAATTATTATCAATTATTATTATTTTTTGTGATAGAAATTATTATTAATGATAAGAATTATTGATAATGCTTTATCTAAAAAAATAAAAGTATGTAAAGAATTAATTTTATATTGCTACTTTTTTTGTACAGGAAGATAACATTAATTAAAAAAACAGCTGAATGATGGATTTTACTTTTTGAATTACTTAAAATTTCATGCTAAGAATTTAAAATTTAAATTATATGAATAAATCTTTAAAAAAAAGAAATAACTGAACTAATGCAACATTTGTTTATTGCTGGTTATTTTAATTGTTTGTCAACCAGATTCATTTAAGGAAGTAAAATTAAAGAATAATAAAAAGGAAAATACTGTCCCCCCCAAAAAAAAGAAAACAAACTTCTCTTAGAAATAAAAATGATTGTTGATTTTTCTTTTTATTGATAGATTTATTTATTCATTTTTTATCCATTTATTTTTTAATCAATTTATTAAGTAAGCATGTTACTAAATGAATAAACATTTTTAATTAATTTAGTCTTAAATTAACATTTATTTAGCTACAAATTGGACAGTTAAAAAACTGACTCCTCAGCTAATAAAACCATTTTACTTTAATGAAGCAGCAGAAAAAAATTACTGATTCCTTTTTTTTAATGTCTAAATTATTTATGTGTGTATATAAATAAAAAGTTAATTTTCTTATATATCAATTTATTTTCTTATTTTTGAATATGTATGTGTAAATATTAAAATATTGGATAAAGTAAAGAAAATAATAAAATAAAAGATACCATTTAATATTATTCAAAATAAGATTATTATAGCAAACTTATTTGAAACAGGTGTGCTTGTGAATAGAATAGATACCTTGGACACACTATTTCATTCACTTCTGGCTTTCATTGCTAAATGTTCCTAATTTATCTAAATTAGACAGTAAAGAATAAAATTACAGTTATTTTTTCTTTTTTAATGACTTTTAAGATTTATTGATGCAATTTTTTACTTGTGTTTCTCAAATAAAACCAAACAATTAGAAATTAATGATACTAAGCAGATATTTAATAAAATCAAATGTTTAAGATCAATATGCAAATTAGGCTTCCTGTTCACATGCTATTAATTCAATTGCATGTTATTAGTAGAAGTCAACAGTATTAATATATAAAGATCATGGAGAACGTGATGTAAAAAACTAAGGCAAATTGGGATATTCTTTCAGTTACACATATGCATAATCTCCTTTATAATAAGATTATTACCTACATTATGTACAGCATCCCCTCCCCCCACTATTAGTTTTATTAATTTGTAATTGTTTGGAGGGGAGAAGAGTCTCTTCAATTTCTAAAAAAAATCTCCAAACCTCTAAAAAGGGAATTCTATAATGTTAAACTCAAAAACATACAGTTGGTCTGCAACACACCGGAAAAGTAACTCTCAAAAAACTCCAAATATAAACTTTCCCAATTACCTATTTTAATTGAAAATAACCTTTAAGCTTACCTCTATCTATCAAATCTCTATGTCACCACTTATCTCCATTTAGAAATTGAAGAGTCTCTCTCATTCCACTCTATGAAGGATAGTTTGGAAACTCTAGAAGAATAGCTGGCCTGAATTTTTAACATATTAATAAACATGAGAACCAAACTGTAATGTGTTTTGTTTTCAGTTTCAAATGACAACCTCTTTCATCACTTCTTTGTCTCTTTGCCAACTTTGCCAATGGAGTATACTACATATTATATCTTGGGGTATATCAAAAGTATCTTCCTTTTTACAGACCATCAATCAAAAGCTTATTTCATCCTTCGATGCTTATGTCTTCCTCTTGTTGGTTGAACTTTTCACAACTCTCTTGTACTCAGATGCACTTGACATGCCTGTTTCTTGAAAGTTCCACTTCAATCATCTGTCACATTGGCTGTCTGTTTCAAAGTTATAATTCTTTGGTTTTGAGAAAGAAGATAATAAACGTGTCTACAATGGATTTTAATGACTTTTCTCAATGGAATTGGCTTTTGACTTAGTGGGTAAACATGTTATTGCTCCAAAGACTTATTCTCTATTTTGTCTTGTTATCCTTCTCTCTTTCTAATCACCTCTTGCAGTTCTTTTTTTCCTTTGTGATGTTTACAAAGATTTTATTGTCCAGTCAGTAATAATTGAAAAGTTGTGCTCAAACAATCTGACCATTCGAGTGTTCATAGTGCTTACTTAGTTGATTATACAATTTACTGATTTGTGTGGATACCAGCTGTATATGTGATCCCCAATCAGCAGCCGAGTTGATATGTGGATCAATTCTGAGCCTCTTTTATATGAAAGATCAAATGGATAACTCACAATCATAATGAATAGAAAAATAAATCGAAGATTACTTGCAGAATGAACTAAGAGAAAAATGTCTATTTTCTTTTTACTTGAAGAATTCGATTTTCTTCTTCTTCTTTCCAGACTAAAAAGACACCCTGTATATAAACAAGTAGTTAATTTAATTAAAAGACTTGTTCAGTTTTATTTGTATTATTATCCTTATCCCGTCGGAGCTTAGAATATGCCCCCCCCAAGTGATGTTCTGGGTATGACGGCAAGTCTGCAGTTTTTGGGGTCTCAGTAGGGTAGAGTACCTCTTCATTGTCATTATTCCCACCTCTACTTTAACCAGAAGTTGTAGTACCTGTTAAGGTTCTATTTATAGATCAAATAAATCTGTTAACAATGAATTGGATTCAATAGGAATAATTATAAATTATTTGTATCAAGAAGAGTTACTTAGTTATAATTATTTATGAAGGATTATTATTATTAGTTACTTGAAACCATATAACTGGGTGCAAAAAAATTACTTGTATAGAAATAATTACTTGAAACAATATAATTATTGCTATTACGTTGGAATACTTGAAGCCATATTATTGGTGTCATTAAAGTTTGCATAATAAAACATTTTTTTCCTTTTTATAAGTGAAATAAAAACATTTACAAATAAAAGAAAACTTCTTTATATAAAACCCAATGTGACATTGTTTACAAAACCTGTTCTCACTCTAGATAGAAAAGAGAAATTCTGTTGGTATGGTAACATAAAATTCAATTGGTGGTGTTACTTTGTTTTTCTATTCTCTTCGTAACCAACTTAAGTAAACATGATTCCTGTTGTCATAACATTTCTTATTACTTAGTAGCAAGACCAGGTTTTTAATACATTGCGAAAAACTTCATTTTCAGCTTTAAAATGGATATTTTTTACCACAAACCAATATTGATACTATAAATACAAAAAAGCAACAATCTCCCTCTGACCAAAATCTTAATTTTGGTATTAATTTTTGGATTTGTTGCAGTATTGATAATCTGTGATCCAAATTTTGTCAATTTAATGGGTTTGTTATAATCATGATTCTATAGATTTATATTAATATGCTGCGTGTGTATATGTGTGTACAAGGATCGTTCAAAAAGTTCTAAGCCTCACCCAGAAAGAAGAGCCATAGCTGAACATTTTTGTTGTGGCAACACACTACTACATCTCATAAAACTAGAAAACCTAATACCGATTTCTGTCTTAACTTCTGTACAGGTGAGGCCCACATAAAGGTTAGAGGTGTGTGACAAATCTAAAATCTGGGTGTGGTTTAGAACTTTTTGAACAATTCTCATGTGTATGGGTATATATATATATATATATATATATATATATATATATATATATATAAGGCTTTTTGATTTTGTTTTTTTTTTTAATATTACTTTAAAAACAGCATTGATTGTAATCAATATCACTTTTCATGTAGTATTTGAAACAAACACCTTTATGGCTACTGTTTTTACATTAAGCATGTTTATCTTTCATTGTAAAATAATCTTATTGATCTTATCCTTTTATCTATATCTCATTACTATATATATATATATATATATATATATATATATATATGTGTGTGTGTATGTGAGAACTCTGAGTAATTTAAATTTTGATGTCATTTTTTTCTGGAATGATTAAATGATTTATTATCTATTAAAATGAAATACATTGCTTTAGGCTCATCATTATGAATACAAAATACAGAGTCAAATTTGTCTTAGCAGCCATTTTGTTAATTTTTAGCCAGTAAAATAATAGACATATGGAAATGCACAAAAAACTAATTCAAGTTTTTATATTTTTGTTAGTCAAAATTGATTTTTATATAAAAATAACCGTTGTAAACAATCTGATATTCGTAGTAGTCATATAAAAAATCACTTATTGCAATCCATTAATTGTGGTTCCAAATATAGCCTCTTTGTGATTTTAAAGAATCCCTTTCTTTATCAGTCTACTATTTTTTGTGAAACACAATTTCTGTTAAGTTAAAAAATTGTGGAAAAATATTTTATTGCAAGATAAGAATTAAGTTAAAAAATAAACAAGCAAACAGTTTCTTCATTATTCTTAGAGTTGAGATTAAGAAATATTTTTAGTTTGACAAAAAATATCTAAAATATAATTATCATACACTAATATTCTCTAATTATTTTCATTTTAGTTGTTATGGTCACAATATTTCAGATGATGTACCCTTTGCCTTTCTTCAGGTGTCTGTTATAGATAGTAACCTTCTGAGAATCTTCAAAGGAACTTTCTATTCAATCCAGAATGATTGTTCTTGTCCCACTGTCTATGTTTAGAGTATATTTTGTATCAGTTAATAATTTCTCTTTGTGCGTAGAAGGTTGCTTGAGTGTCTCTTCTGTGTGCCAGAGTATGTATAGGCAGGATGTAACACAAAGTAAATTTTTATGTTGAGTAAAACTGTTTTAAATTCAGAGTTTCCCTTCTAGATTGGTAGCCTAATCCAAGGTAAAAAAAAAACCCCAAAAAACCCTGCCCTACTATTTACCATAGCTGGGGAAGGGGAGAAGAGATTGATTCATGTCTTTTTCAAGTGCATTAGTATAGAGTGAAATATAAAGTGCCTCATCTAGGATTAAGCTAAAGTATACATTGTTTACACTACCTGATCCAGGGATTGAACTCTTCATCACCAGGTAAATAGAACTGGTGGTGGTAACTAAAAACCTTAAACCTAATATTATTTGTCTGCCAAATAATTTGGGTAACCTGAAGCCAAACTTTTTTAGACCTTATTTTTCTGATGCGGGCATCCCTGGGGAATGAAAAAAGTTCTCGTTTAGGTGATGCACAATCATTTGTTTTTTGTTTTATTAGACTTACTTAGGTTTGTGAGATGAGAGTTAAGTGACCATACATTTAACTGTGCAAGAAAATGAGCTCTGGTCCATTTAAAAATGTTACCTACAAACTATTAGTTTACAAATTTTTTATATATCTATATATGAAATAGTATTTGGCATTAAATAACTTACTTGGGTTGATATGCCATGAAACCCAACCAACTGACCATCACTTTTAGACTAATGCCCTTGGGAAAGTTATTAACTCTCTTATCCACCCACCCCACAGCTATAGTTTAGATAGTACCTATACAGTGCTTCAGTAAGGATAACTTTAGCATTAGATAATCCATGAAGGTTGATATGTCATTTGAAAAGAAAAAAAATATATTATAAAGGAGAGTACCCATGGTGTAGTGGTTTATGTACTGGACTGTGATATCATAGGGAGAGTCCCTATAGCATAATGGCTAAAGTGCTTGACGGTGGCCTCAATGTAAGCAAGTTTGAACTCTAGTTGCGCTATTATATTCACTTTTTGACTAATGCCCCTTGGGAAAGGTATGAAGCCCCTTATCCTCTCATGTATGGGTTAAATAGTATCACTGCTGTTCTTCATAGCACTAGTATCAAATAACTCATGGAGGTTGATGTGCCATTAAATAAAAAAACTGAAACCAAAAATGCAACATTGTACTGAGCAAGTTCAAATTCTAGTTGTGCTATTACATTCACTTTTGGACTAATCCCCTTTGGGAAAGTTATGAAGCCCCTTTATCCCCCAGTTATAGGTTAAATAGTACCTCTCTTGCCTTTCTACAAGGATGGCTTTGGCATTAAATAACCTACAAAGGTTGATATGCCATTAAACAAAGAAACTAAACCCAAACCAATTTTTTGCATCATTGATGAGTGTGTTTTGATTTAGACTAACTACTATTTTAAATGTGTATCTGGCAAAACAAACTTAGCTAACAAAAATTAATGAATATCTTTAGGGCTATTTTAATCTAGACACCAGCAGGAAGTTTATATATAATTAAGAAGCTGTAAGTAGAGCCTCTATTAGCTCAAAATAGATTCTAAAATATCAATAATAGACAAACTTTGAAAAACCTGACATGAAGTAGGGAAAATAGATGATAATTTAAATAATTGCAGTGTTTACATACTGGGTAATATGTATAATAAAAGTCCTTGTCTACATGAAACTAGAAAAATAAATATAGTTAATTAATTATCAGGCAACAGTATGTTAAGCTGACATCTTGCCAATTATGTTTGCTTCATCAAATGAGCAACAGAAATATCTTTAATTAACAAATTAACAAATTCTAGTTTTTTTTTTTTGTTTTTTGTTTGTTTTGGTTAGTATCTGCTGTAGGTCTATAAGTCTTGTATTCACTGGTTTGGTCATAAGGACACTATTCATGTAGCATGTATCTCCTTGATGTAACACTAAATTGAATCTAATGGTGAGGCTCCACTTTTGGAGCTCTAGGTAGTGTAGAGTACCCTTTCATTGCCATTACTCCCAGGTTCACTCTGACCAGGAGTGGTAGTATTTGTTAGCATCCCATCTTTGGGTCAAATAGATCTGTTTAAAAATGAATCGTATTCAATAAGACCTTGTTAAAAAAAAGCATTTGATAAGCAACTACACGAAAAATGTAAATTTGAATGTACAATGAATGCAATTCCTTAACCCTGTGGCACAAAATAACCCTAAATTGGTTGACATACCATTAAAATCAATCAGGTTGTGTGTCTTGGGAAAGAATAGCCAAATAGAGCCCATCCCCCTTAGGTTTACAAGTGATTTAAATTCCAAGTTTTCTTTCCCTTTGACTGTTTCCCATAGTAAAGTTAAAGAACTATAGTTGGAGGGGGAGAATAGCTGGATTCATACCTTCCTCAGTGGTATTAGCGCTTTGTGAAATGCAAACTGCCTCATCCTGGATTTGAACTCTGGTAGCCTAACCCACTTTCTATGACAATAACTGTTATGCCACAGGCACCTCTCAGTAAGTCTCTAGTCTAATGGAGAAAATTATTTTGCACAACAAATTCATTTTTCAAACATAATTTCCTTTGTTAACACAC
Organism: Sepioteuthis lessoniana; assembly: GCA_963585895.1. Taxonomy (NCBI): domain Eukaryota; kingdom Metazoa; phylum Mollusca; class Cephalopoda; order Myopsida; family Loliginidae; genus Sepioteuthis; species Sepioteuthis lessoniana. The sequence continues at coordinate 674 of CAUZXS010002371.1, read as the reverse complement.
TTAAACAAACACTTTTCCATATATAATACCCCTTTGGCAAGGCCTAGAATACACTAACTGCAAAGAAAAAAAAATGTTCATCCTGGATATGACACTAAACTGCATCTGCTATTATTAGTATTAGATAAGAATACTTGAAAATATAAAACTGTGTGAAAATTATTTGTATTAGATGGTAATACTTATAATAAAACTGCATTTAAAAAAATCTCTTAAAAAAACAACTACATGAAAATGTAAATATTAATAAACATGATTTCCTAACTTGTGGACATAAAATAACCCTGACCAGATTAACATGCCATTAAAATCAATCAATCTTTCCTTACAGTGATGCATATTAAACTTGAAGATCACTGGTGAATGTACTGATTTAAGCGTCATGTGAAGACCAAAAGCAAGGAGTTTAATTGTCCAAAGAATTTTTTGAATAAATGTTTAAAAAAAAATATCCTAATGAAATTAAATAACTAATATCTTAATTAAATGTTTCTTCATTCTGTTTTCTCTTTTAGAAGTTGGATTACTGCTGGTATAAGACAGCTTCATTCACTGCTGATTGCTTCATTCATTGCCTGTCTTGGAATATAGATGGTAAGTGTTGCCAATTCTATCTTGCTAACTACAGATTTGTTAGGAAATCTTAGATTCATATACTAAATTTTTGGTTGTCT
>CAUZXS010002370.1:112500-147949 GCA_963585895.1 Sepioteuthis lessoniana | reverse complement strand
CCCCAGCTATGGGTTGAAGTGTCACTTTTTAAAATGTGGCTTTGGCATTTAAAAGCACACTAAACAAAGAAAACAAAGCAAAACATATGTTTGTGATAGTGGGTACACATGCATGTCTATTTGTACGCAAGGTTTGCAATGACTGGTATGAGAAAAGGAATGAAATCCGATGGTAGAAGAAAAGGAAGACATTATGGAAATTTAGATTTTCATCTTTTGCTATAAGTATAGCTCCTCGAGAACTAATTTTTTTTATTCCACTAAAAATAAATAAATAAATAAATAAATAAATAAATAAAAGGAATAAGTGCATGATTTAAAAAAATGGCGCACTTATCTCTTCCATGTCACGCGTAGATATCGTTTTTTGTAAAATATGAATAAAAATAAAAAGCCCCCCCCCCAAAAAAAACATCCCCAAACAAAAACAAAAAACAAAACAAAAGCAAAAATAAAAAAAAAATAGTTGAAGATGATATCCTCAGAGCGAAACTAATCAATTTGATTTATAGCATTGTCTCTCTTTTTTCCTATCTATCTATATGATGAACTGTTGTCTGATTGTTTATTTCTTTCACACACACACACACACACACACACACACACACACACACACACACACACACACACACACACACACACACACTCTCTCTCTCTCTCTCTCTCTCTCTCACTCTCTCTCTCTCTCATTTCATTTACTTCTTTCTTTTACCCGTAGCTTCTACTAGAATGAGAGTGTCGTATCTGTATAACTGTCCTAGAATCAAAGCGTTGCTTACCAGCCTTTCAGCTTAAGATCAGAGTGTTGTATTTATAAGCTCAGAAAAGTAGTCATATATATTTAAAAGAAAATATAATTGAAATCAAGATATTAGAATAATCATCTATATTATTTTGGTCACTGGTCTCAAAATCTGGTTTAGTCGTAGAGGTGCTACTCATGTAGCGTCCTGGGCACGAATTGTCTGGAGGAACCCATCCCACTCCAGGTCGTATATCTGTACGACATCAAAAGAACAACTCTTTATTTGTTTGCGAAAATATTACATTTTATACTCTATAAAAATAATTAATGTTTACATCAGCATATTTTGTATCTTCTGATTTTTGTTGTTAACCATGTGATTTCTACAGGAAACAGATCTTACACACTAAACCACATCAGAATTGCAGATCAGTGACAATTTAATCAAATCCAAATGAAACAGTTACTACATCCCGATCTTAGGAGAAAGCGTCAACCCATGCGCAAATAATCCCGTCATTTTTCGACAAATACAGTGCTAGTATATATATATATATATATATATATATATATATATATATATATATTTACATGCATGTATACATATATATTTATATATATATATATGTATATTCATATATAATATATATACATATATGTATGTGTATGTATGTATACATATATATGAATATACATATAAGATATATGCATGTAATTATATAATATATATGTATATATATATATATGTAATAAATATTCAAATATATACATATATATACATATATATACATATATATATATATATATATATATATATATATATATATATATATATATATAAGATATATAATATGTGTATATATATGCATATATATTATAAATACATATCATATAGATTATATATTATAATATATATGCATGTGTAATATATATGTATATATGTATGTACACATATATTACATATGTATATATAATATTATATATGTATATATAACATATCTAATATGTATATATATATATATATATATGTGTGTGTGTGTGTGTGTGTGTGTGTGTGTGTGTGTGTGTGTGTGTGTGGAGGTAATTTGGGGTGTACTTACATTTACCTAAAGGTATTTTTAGAGCGAGGGTATTAATTTAGTAAAGGAGATACAACAAATGAAAAGTTATCTTGACAGATACGTGCGTGTGTTTGAAGTATATTTCTTAAGAATATATATATATATATATATATATATATATATATATATATATATATATATATATATATAGATAGATAGATAGATAGATAGATAGATTGACAGCTAGCTGTACATATAGATAGATAGATAGATAGATTTAGATATTGATAGATAGATATATAAACAGATATATAGGTATAAAAAGAGACAGAAAAATCTCCTTCTTTGTGTGTATGTACATACAAAACGCTTTCAAAAGTATATGCACACGCACACACACATATACTTTCCGGGTAGAGCAGAAGTAATATTATATTATAATATATAACATAATATTGACTACACTATTACTTTTGCTTCAGTATATATATATATATATATATATATATATATATATATATATATATATATATATATATATTCTACGGCATTTTTAGATATAAAAATTTAATAGATAAAATTTCCCGCGTGTTTCGCGTCTGTCTAAGAACCATTTGAAACAATGGCATATATGTTTACTGATATGTGTCATTTAGTATTGTCTTTATTTCTGTTTTTTTTTTTTTCTTGAAAAAAGCAAACCAAATTTTATTCTGAAATTGCTTTTTGTATATTTCTTTTTCGTTTTTTTTTTGTATTTTTTAAAAAATCCACTGTAATTTCAGTCAGAACTGCTCGCAAGGAGAAGAGAAAAAAAAAAACCGAAAAAATATATCTTCATATATTATAAAGTAAGCAGATACACGTTGCGCAAGATGAGCCTGTTAACATGTGCACAAATTCCCGCATACAAGTGCGCATGCGTGCAAGCATACTTCCGTTTTTAGTCTTTTTTTTTGTTTTTGTTTATAAATCTTCGCTTTTACACATTCGTCGACCTTTCTTTCTTGATGATAAATAATACATAATATCCCCACCCCATTTATTCCCACTATATTCATTTTTTTTTGTGGGTGTCGTTTAGTTTCATGAATTGACGAACGGTAAATTTTTGTAGTATTCCGTGTCAAGTGTCATACGACTAAGAACTTTCCGAAAGTAGTACTCCTCCATGCAGTGAATGGCAGCAGGCTGGTAGTCCAGATAGAATTTGTTTGCAAATAGTTGCCTTTTGTTTAGAAGGTTGGGCACGTCGCCCACACCAAACACACAGATACTTCGCACCCATTTGCCGTAACAAGGGGCATCACCTTTCCAGGTAGCGTATGTCGCAAGCCATGGCTTGTCTTCTGGCTCTCCTGAAAAAAAAAAAATTAATTGTTAAAAAACTAAAACAAACAAACAAACAAACAAACAAAAAAACTTTGAACAAACAAGTAACTGACTGTTAACCCCCAATCAAAACACGCACACACACACAAAAAAAAGTAAAAGCAAAAAAAAAAAAAAAAAAAGCAACAACAAAAACAAAAACAAAACATGTGCATAGTAAGCACACTGAGCGTAACGGTTGACAAAATGGAATCAGCAAACCGAGTTCGAATCCGGGATGAAGCTGTTTGATTTTCACTTCGCGCTGAAATTCTTGAAAAAGGCATGAATCCATTTCTCTCCACACCCTTCCCATCTATGGGTAAATAGGAAGACTGGAATTTTTGGCTGTGGTCATGCAAACAGTCTGGGAGAAGGAAAATTCTGAATTCAAACCAGCTTTAATCTGCTTAAGAAATTGACCGCAGGATTGGGTAAACACACACAGACACACACGCACACACAGACAGACATATATATATATATATATATATATATATATATATATATATGACTGTTTCTTTATCTTGTATCTCTCTGTCCGCTGGGGCTGTAGAATACGCCGACTGCACCTCTGCAGATGGGTTAGACCTCCCACCCCTGAACGAGGCCACCTGTTGGTGCTAGGACGTAAGGCGCTAGGACGGAACCCTGGGGGTTGAGTAGTCATTGATCCGGCAACAGAGTGGTCAATGACTTGCAACACACCACTTTGGCCCTTACTTGGTCTGACAGGCGGTCGGATAGGCCCGATCGGATTAATCGGCAAACCCTAGCACCTATATATTTTGTCCCGACTGTACTTTTAAATCTGCACTTGCAGCAAGTTCCCAACCCATATCTGTTAGGTGCTAGAAGGCGGTGGCTGAGGGTCATCAGGAGTAGGGAATTGGCTCTGGCTACAGAAGACGAGATAGCATCAGCCCTGGTAAAACAGGGAATTACAAATATAAAAGGAATCTCCATCAGAAAAGGCGAACAACGAATCCAGACTAACACTTACAACCTAACATTTAATAAGCCCCGTACTCCCAACGAGGTGAAGATCGGCTATTGTCTTGAGAGAGCTGTGCAGTACATTCTAGCTCCCCTGAGGTGCTTCAAGTGCCAAATATATGGACACCACAAGGAAGCCTGTAGAGGACGACAGACATGTGCCAAATGCGGTGAAAAGGACCCGGACCACGTGGAGAAAGATCGAGTGAAAGAAATTACAGTTTGCACATAACTGCCGACAATATCATTCGGCTTACGCAAGATCTTGAGCTGTTTACCCAAAAGAAAAAGAAATAATTGAGGTTAAACACAAGAGGAATGTTTCCTTCCTGGAAGCAAGGAGAATTGTAGGGAGCTATATGGGAGAAAGCAGTTACGCCTCTGTTGCACGGAGGGCGGATAGAACCAATGACGACAACAAATATAGAACACTCGCGGAGAAATTGATCAAGCGGGAAGCCAATGATTGGCGAAAGTTTCAGGAGCACCGGAAAAAACTACACTCGGTCGAATTTTACCCGGCACCAGCTTAGCAAGTTGGGAATGGGGAGAGATCCAATGTTATTGTCCAAACAAAAACACACGTAGGATCTATCACTTAAACACAAACTACTCCTAAAAGTGCAAAATCTCCATCAAAACAGCCGTTACATAAATCACCAATACGTCCACCAAAAAGCATTAAAGATAGACTAAAAAACTTGTCTCACATAAGACCTTAATAACTGAAACAAAAATCACAAGCTCCCATTGGCCAAGCTGCGAAAACACAGATGAATACCAAAGTGAATAAGGAAAGACCAGGAAGTACATTCAAAATACCCTCAACAACCAAGTCACCAGTAAGAACCAAACAATCCAATGCTCAACAACCAACAAAACCCCTACAAAGGACGTGTAGTATAGAGAGTATGGATAGCGACATAGACCACATAGTTGCCAGCCTGAATCTTGAAGAAATAATCAAAAACTACAATACTTGAAACCACTTAACTGTGGGCAAACTTAGAAGCTCAATCACCTTTTAAAATTGTTAATCTCTTACATATCATACGTATCTATTTAAATGTGTGCAAACAAATGACTGATGTTAAATTCTTATTGTTACATAGTAACTCTCGTAATAATTTAACTGTGTGAAAACAAATGAAGATAAGTAAATTGAATGATTTATACTGGATAGAAATGCTTGAAATCTTAGCTGTGAAGGAAAATTAGCTCAGGTTTGTTTAAAATGTTATCAGAAAAAACTTGTTTGAATTAAAACTGTTTGACTAAACTGCGTAGCTTGAAAAAGAAATGTTTTTGACAATTAAACTGTACTTAAATTTAAACTGCGTGTTCCTGCTAAACTGAACTGTTTGAAATGGAACTGTTTTTGACATTGAAACTGTACTTTCACTAAACTGAATTGTTTAATATAGAACTGTTTTGACATTTAACTGCGTGTAAACAAAATCTGTACTTATACTAAGCTGAATTAGAACTGTTTGAATAAACCGAATAGCTTGAAATAGAAATGTTTTTGACAATTAAACAGAGTACTCATGCTAAACTAAATTGTTTGAAATAGAAATATTTGCATAAAAATGGTGTTGGCGTATAATAACCTACAAAGGTTGATATGCGATAAAATCCAACCAACCAACCAACCAATCAACCCCAAAACCAACCAACTAACCAACTCTATCTTGTACAAGGCTAGGTCTTAACAACATCTTGCCTTTTTAGAGGCTCTAGCTATTACGTTATATTACTCTACTTTGTGTAGGCAGAGAAGACAATCCTCTCTCCACTGAAATTTAAAATTTTATCTTTTAAACAATTCCGGTATATTTGATGAAAACGCGCCGGACAAAAGGGTCCCTTCAATTTTTTTTAATCATTTTAATAAATAAATAAATAAATATGATTCCCTAACTCTTCGTAATGATATATATATATATATATATATATATATATATATATATATATATATTATAACACTGTTGGTTGTCACTATCTCACTTGGTGGGTTTGTGGCAGACCAAATGCGGTATAATTTGGAGAGTGCTCAATATCTGTGATAGAGCTGTTATATAATAAAGATAAGTAAATATATATTAGTTTTTATATATATCAAATAGCATGAAGTTTGTCTGCGACCATAGGTTTCATGGCGTCTCATAAACAACAAACATCAGGCTAAGAAAGAAAGATATTCGAGAAGTCGATTTCTCCAATATCTTTCTTTCTTTGTCTGATGATTGTCATAATAAGACGACATGAATATATATATATATATATATATATATATATATATATATATATATGCACGCAAATACGCACAATAGATCTTTGAAATTTTTTTAATATTTGAAACCATATAATAGTTTGCCCCTCCCATAAAACATTAACCGAAAAAAAAAAAACAAAAAAAAACAAAACAAAACCAGGACTACTAATAACCCACCAGTAAGGGTCGATAGGGCGTAAAACCAACCAACCAACCAACCAACCAACCAAACAATCAATAGAGTGACCGAATATTCAGTGACACAACCTCATATACAAGCAAATGCACTTACAAATGCAAACACACACACACACACACACACACACACACACATAGACACAAAAACACGCAAAGATATCAACGGACAAGCACTAACACACTCACATATAGAAAAACACGTGAGTGCACTTTCACTGAAAAACACATGTTCGCATGCAACCCCCACCTCGACCCCCACAACCCCTCCCGAAACAAACGCTCCCTCACTCGTCAGAAAACACAAATACATTCACATCTAATGTCATAGTCGATAATCTTCAGGAAATTTTAAACCGAGCCCCTTATTCCAAAAGTGGTACAAGACTGTTCTGGTTTCGTTGTTCTATGAACAAGGATATTTCGTCTTAGTGAATTCTTCCTAAAAGAAAGACATAATTAGAGACATATTCACTCGTTAGACTTTTACTCAGCTCACAGCAGAACTCAAACCTTCCCGAAGCTTTGTAAGACATGAAGAGTAACAAGTCACGTAACTCTGCCACACTGGCAAATGACTCGTTGGCTGGAGGCCTATCCTTCCAGACTGGTTGCCCACAAAGGCCTAAGTATTTTCTTATTCACTAAACTTAGTCCGGCTCCTAACCTGTCTACAAAGCTGGCTGTTCTTCAAATAGTTACTCATCTTAATAGTAAACAGGCTTATCGCTGCCTTAACTTCGGGGATCTGATGGAAACCGGTATTTTCAGTATGACTTGACCGTAGTTTTACGCATTGCTGGTGATTTTTTTCTTGGGCATTTGTGCGAAGAGAATGTAAAAAGTCTCACACGAAATTTGAACCTGTCTCACCAACTACCCCATCGGCGGGGCTGAGAATTCGCCGAGTGTTGATTTGTGTAATATTGTAAGCAAATGATGCTGGGGCGCTAAAAGACAACTTAAGAAAATGCCCGTAGCCAAAGAAAATAAGTTGACAAAGTTCAACATCTCTTCCTCTGTGCTTAATGTAATAAAACATGCCTGGCCTATCATCCCTGTCTTGACGAGGTTACCAGCAATCGGTTATCTTAGTGGTAGTGGGAGCTGAACAGATAAGATCACCCATGTGAGGCAAAAGTGGACCCCAATATAATACAACAAATTTCTTGATTCTTTCTCTTCTGGTGACTGGGGTACGAAGAGAGAAGCGTTCGCATTAAAAAAGAACAAGGAACGATTTAAAAGATGCCGTAAAAACAAGGTCCAACTTTTAGCAGTTGTCTGTTATTACGTCACAGTAAGACCCCCCACCTCGACCAAAAAAAGTACGATACTAAACTGCATTTGATGATGAGGCCCCAATTCTGGAGCTCCGAGGAGTATGGAGTCACCCCTTTAAAGCCATTACACCCAGGTCCACTCTAACACGGAGTAGTAGTACCTGTTATGCTCCCATTTATGAGTCAAATAGATCTTTTTTTTTAGAATTATTTGTATTGAATACTTGATACCATGAAACTGTGTACAAATTATTTGAATTAAAAGTAGGTACTTGAAGTGACAATTGTTTAAAAAAGCTTCTTATTATTAGTTACTGAAAATCAAATAATTGGTTGCAAATTATTTGTATCTGATTGGAATACTTGAAACCACATAACTGTGTGCAAACAAGGGATTATCATTAAATAGGTTTGGTTTGATCTGGTTTGGTTTTATGTCATATCAACCATTGTTGGTTGTTTTATGCCAAATCTTATTTTTACATATATATTAAATATATGATTTGTAAAAACCTTTTATAGATCGACGCAGTTGAAGTCTCAAACCGTTCTATTTCAAACAATTCAATTTAGCATAAGTCATTAAAATTAAATGGTTCCAAGTATTGCTATGTATCACTAACAATTCAATTAAACATTAGTCATTTATTTACACACAGTTGAATGATCAAATAATTTTATTTCAAGCAATTCGATTTAGCATAAGTCATTTCTTTGCACTCAGTATAGATGTCAAAGTACACAATTTAAATGTCAAACAATTCTATTAGACCGATAGATAGGACCCAATCAAGTGGTTCCACTTCGGTACAGAGTGGACCAGGAAGCAATGACAATGAAGGGGTACTCCGCATTCCCCCAAAGCTCAAGGATTACAGGAACCTCACCATCAGATTGTTTAATGTCATATATCAGGACATCCGTGGAGGAATCTTCCCCTATATAGAGATGCAGTCGGTGTATTCTCTAGCTCCACCCGACTGGGCCACATTAAATAGGAATAATTACTTAAAATTCATTTGTACACAAGTCATTAATACGAGAGAGGAATACTTGATAACATACCATTATGTGAAAATTATTTGTATTAGATAGGAATACTTTAAACTATACAACTGTGTGCAAATTCTTTGTATTAGATTAGAAAGCTTGAAACTGTACAACAGAAAGAAAATAAGCGCCTCCCCCCTACACATCGGTGTAGAAGTAATTGAAAAGGGCGCCTTCGCGTCGTCAACTTTATACAACTGTGTGCGAATTATTAGTATTTGCTAAGAATACTTTATACAATATGACTGTGTGCTAATTATGGGTACTAGATAGGAATACTTGAAATTATCCAACTGTGAGCAAATTATTTGTATTTGATAAGAATACTTTATACAATATGACTGTGTGCTAATTATGGGTACTAGATAGGAATACTTGAAATTATCCAACTGTGAGCAAATTATTTGTATTTGATAAGAATACTTGAGATCATATAATTATTTTAATCATTTATAGTGGTTAAGAATACTTGATACCATGAAACTGTTTAATTTTCATTTTTAGATAAAAATAATTAATATAACTATATACACATTATTTCTATTAGATTGGAATTTTCGAGACCATAAAACTGCGTGCAAATTATCAGTATTAGATTGGAATACTTTAAAGTATATAACCGTGTGCAAATTATTTGTATTAGATTGGAATACTTGATACCGTACAAATATGTGCAAATTATCTGTCTTAGGAACACTGGGTATAATATAACAGTGAGCGAACAAATGTTTATTGACAAATAAAGTATACAATGCAATAGAATTTTGAAAATATAGTTGTCATTGTAATCAAACATTTAGAATTGATTTGGTTTCATTTAGTTTTAAGGCATATCAACCATTGTTGGTTAATTAATGCCAAATCCATTTTTAAACATATAAACAGTTCTATTTTGAACAATTCAGTTAAGCATAAGTAGACAGTCTAAATGTCAAAACAGTTCTATTTCAAACAGTTCAGTTTATCATAAGTACAGATTTTTGTTTACACACAGTTAAATGATCAAACATTTCTATTTCAAACAATTCAGTTTAGCATAAGTATACTGTTTAGTTCTATTTGACCCTATCAGATGCTACCACACCGGACTAGAGTGGACCTGGGAGTAATGATAATAAAGAAGTACTCCGCATTCCCCAAAGCTCCAGCATAACTGGAACCTCACCATCAGGTTATTTAGTATCATATCTAGGACATTCGTTGGGGGAGTCTTACCCCTCTGCATAGATGCAGTCAGTGTATTCTGCAGCCCCAGCCAACTGGGCCAATTTAGAATTGAATCAAATTTCAGCATTTAAATATCTCACAAGTAGTTGACATGCCATTAAATGAATAAACCAAAAACGAGTCGGCACGCCGTGATTAGTTTCTGTGCCGATAATAATCTTGCTGCATGTCTCACCAAATGAACATTTTACATACCTCTATATCCACCAGGTGCATTTAAGTGTCCGTTGTATTTAAGGTGGTTTAATGTTGCCCATATATATTCATCGGGGCTGTTGGTGTCTTCAAGCCACTTTTTAAAGTCCTGGACACGTCCATCTGTCATAATAAACTGGACAAATGCACGGCTGAAGACGCCATAAGCGCTTCCTTTTACGATTCGAATGTCATGTGGCGGCGGCGTTTTTTTCCTGTATGTGTTCTCAATGATCCGTTTTCCGTTCGACGTGACCACGTGATGACTGTATTGATATCGCTCAGGCAGCATTCGAGTACCGGTAATACCCTCAATATCGTTGGAGCCGTTGTAAATCCGGAGGATTTTCACGATTTCTGCGTTGGTCTTGAGCGGGTAGGCCTGGCTGGGTAGATTAATGAAGTATTTCCAGCTGACATTTGAACGCAGGAGTTCCTCCATGCAGTTGAAGTCAGCTTGAAGCCTTGAGTAACTTGCATAAACAACGTCTTCAAGCTTGGAAGCCACAAAGACATTGTCGAAGCAGGTGGTCAAACGGCGGATGTTATCCTGAAGACTACGCGAAGATTTTGCATCGGTATGCAGGCAGTAGATATTCTGCGGCCGATAAATGGCTCGAAGGAGTCTTTCCACTTGAAAAAAGTCCTTATAGAGCAAGACGCTAAACGCGATAGGGAACTCCTTCTCTTCTTGGCTAACGTTGAGAATATACTTAGATTTCTCCAAGAGTGATTTGCAGTTTTTGAACTCTTGGAGAAAGACCTTGCGATAGAACTTAGAGTTTGTTCCTATCTTAGAGGTTCGGATAATCTCGGCCTTGTCGGAGCGATAAATTTGATTACAGTTGATGGGGCGCGTCTGGTAGTTGAAGGCATCGGCGCCAGCGATGTGTACGGCCATTCGCTCGCGCCCGTGCCTCGGCTCTTCCAGGCCGAAGTCTTGCTCCATCACGGTGACGGGTTGCTGCTGCTGCTGCCGCCGAAGCCATATCCAGATCTGCGAACCGGACAGCAGTACAAAAAGTAGGATGATGTGACACGTCCGGCACTTCAAGCGCAGAAAGTGACGCAGGCGGTAACAGGCCCGTAACATAGTGAATGTCTAGTAACCAACGAGCTGGGGAAGGCTCTGTAAAAAAACGAAAAGAACAGATGAAAACGAGGAAAAACAAAAACTATGAATACAAGATAAAAACATAAGGTAAATTAAGAAAAAGATGAAAATTTGAAGAAGAAAAGATGAAAAGTTACAAAAGATTAAAGATGCAAAGAAAAAGGTAAAAAGATGCAAAAGATGAAAAATAAAATAAAAGAATGGTGAAATAATGAGAAAGATTAGAAAGATTAAAAGATGAAAAAGTTTAAAAAATATGATAAATGAAAAAGAACGAAAAGAACAGTTGAAAATAATGAAAAACAAAATTGTAAAAAGATAAGAATAAAATACATGAAAATTAAACAGAAAAGGCGATAAAGATGTACAGATGAAAAGAAAAATAATGATGAAATAATGATAAAGATGTAAATGTTAAAAAGACTAAAAAAAGATTAACTGATGATATGAAAAGATGAAAACGCTGAAAAGGAAAACTTTTAAAAAGATGAAAACGTACAACAAAATAGATGAAAATTAAAATACAGAAATGTGAAAGATAAAAAGATCCAAAGGACTGAAGACGAAAAGAAAAAAATGAAAAAGCAACGAATGATGATATACTCAAAAAGATAGAAATGATGATATATGAAAATATTAAAAAGATGATTTTGGAAAAATGAAAAGAGTTTTAAAAAAAGATTTAAAATATGTAAAAGTTGAATAAATAAAATCTGAAGATTTCTTAATGCGATCGGCACCCGAAAAAAACAACCGAAGTTTACAACGACCAGAATATAATAAGAATAGCCACAAAGATGTTAACTTTGTGGAATGGTTCTTTGTCATTTGCCTCTTCGTTAGATGAAGATGAATACAAGAAAACAGCAGACAATTAGGTTTGGCTCACACTCACCCAAATTTCAATCCATAGTTATTCTATGGGGTTAAAAGCATTCTTATGGGGGTGGTCATGAGTTCATTCGTTAGCAGTGAAAGATATATGGCTTGGGCCAGTTGGAAAAGCTCGAGTAATATTTAAAAGACTTAATAACTGATAAGGTATATATATGAAGGACGATTAAAAAATTCTAAGCCTTCAATTTTATCACTACTGTTCTACGTGGATGGTTTTGACATTAAGTAACCCGTGAAGGTTGATGTGTCATTCAACAAAGACACCAAAACCAACCAATTACCTCTCTCTCTTTCTCTCTCTATCCATCCAATCTCACTCTACTTCCCTCTCCCTCTTTCTATCTATGCTTCTTTCTTTCTTTCTTTCTTTTGTCACTTTGGATCTCTCTCTCTCTCTCTCTCTATCCATCCAATTTCACTCTACTCTCTCCCTCAATCTATCAATGCTTCTTTCTTTCTTAAGTCACTTTGGATCTCTCTCTCTCTCTCTCTCTCTCTCTCTATCTGAGAAAAAAAAAGAAAAATGAAAAAATTATACTTCCACTTTTTATTTTGTACCTCGAAAAAAAGAAACCAGAACAAGAGTCACTTTCCTTACGGAGGTGTGTATATGACACACAAAGAAGGCCAGATAATGTGAACAATAAAACTGAGTTGGAATTTATTCGTCCGAAAAATTCTTTGACGAATTTGTTGAATTATCTACCCTTGCATGCCAGATTAATTTTCCAAACGCTCACTAGGAGACAGCATAAATAATCGCAACAAGATAAAGGTACGTGGATGGCTATGAGAAGGTGTGCGTTTTCATCTATTTATGAACCCCTCCTACCTCTCAAGGATCTGGGCACCTTGTGCCATACACACATAATGTTGTTTGGTGTTTTTATATGATATCAAGGATTCCTACCTAATACAAATAATCATATGGTTTCAAGTAATTATTTCCGTTTAAAAACAGTCATTTGTTTGAATACAGTCGTATGTTTTAAGAACAACCAGTAGGTAGAGTGTTCGCCAATGGTCCGGGAGACCGGGGTTCAATCCCTGGTCAAGTCATAACAAAGATTTTTAAAATGATACTTGATACCTCTTTGCTTAACAATCAACATTATAAGGTACGTATCCAGGGTAAAGTGTAGCAATCCAAGGAAAGGAGTAGCGTCCTTCCTTACACCTCTGTGTCGTAGCTATTGAAAAAGGAACCTTCGGCTCGTCCTCGACTTAGGTCACCAACTTTACTTACTTTACTGTTCTTCTACAAGGATAGCTTTGGCATTATATAACCCATTAAGGTTGATCTGCCATTAAACAAAGAAAGAATCCAACCATTAGCCCGAAAGTGAAGGCAATAGCGTGAATAGAGTTCGAACTCACTAACTAGGATCTCGCACTCCTGCACGTTAGCAACTACGACACGGGGACTAAAAAAGTAAAGTTGTCTTCCTTTAGTCGAGGGCTAGCCGAAGGCTTCCTCTTCAATAGCTACAACACCGAGGTGGAGGGGAGGGCGGTACTCCTTTCCCTGGACTGTTCCACTTAACCCTTGATACGTACCTTATATTTCTGAGTTTTAAGCAAGGAGGTATCAAGTACCATTTTAAAAGTCTTTTTTTGTGCCATACAAACTCATTTAATTTTGTTTTCATATTTTTTATTCCCCAAATTCTTTCTCCAGTCAAATGACCGAAGGTCGAAACTAGTTTAGAACTATTACAAAATGAATTACAACAAATAAATATTCCTATTTGTCTTGTCACTTTTTGTCATCTTACACACAGACACAGATACACACAGACACACACTCACTCATATACATATATGAATAAACACTTTGGGTAAGTGATTTCTCGAAATATATAAAGAGAATTATGTGCCCGATGCTTGATAAGATTAAGTAAAGCCTATCTAAAATCTAAATTATAAAAATGTTCATAATGTCAAATACTGCCCATGACACAGAGTTTCACGTATGACTGGTGATTCGATCATCTGATGGATATCAGTATTTTTTTTTTGTAGGAGGTATTTGACTTTATGTTAATTTTTGATATGGAAAGGAAGTAAACTGATGTGTGGGCTGGACAGAAAAAAAGAAAAGTAACAATATGACTTCTTTTTAAATATATATATATATATATATATTTAAAGAGAAGTCATATTCTTACTTTTCTTTTATATATATATATATATATATATATTTACACGTGTATATATGTGTGTGTGCATATGTATATATGCATATACGAGGTGCATACGATAAGTGGAATGCTTCAGACTGCTTTTGGAGTATCTTAAATGAATCGAGTATCAGTTTTTAAGTGGCATAAGAGATTCAAGGAAGGCAGGGAGTCTGTGAGGGATGATGAGAGGTGTGGGAGGAGTAAGGAAGTCAATACAGCAGAGTTGATTGGTCAAAGGGTAAGGGTTAGGGTTACTATGTTGAGGTTTTAAGGGAGTTCAGCAAGAGATGCCGTCGGAAGAGGCGAGCACTCTTCAAATCGGCTCAGTAGCATTTCCACCAGACTATTTGACCAAGATGGGCATCAAGACAATTCCTCAGCCTCCCTATACTTTGCTCCCTGTTACTTTTGGCTATTCCTTTAGCTCAGAGGCCGTCGTTATGAGACAATTGAGGAGTTGAAAGAGGCTGTGACGAAGGTCATGGACACGCTCACACAAGAGGACTTCCCTGGGCCTTGCAGAAGTTTTTTGAACGGTACCACAAGTGGATTGCAGCCGGAGGAGATTACTTCGAAGGGAACTAGAGTTTCATGTGTGGACTATCAATAAAAGTGCCCATACAAAAAAATCTGAAAACTTATCGTATGCACCTCGTGGGTATGTGCGAATATATATTTGTGGGTTCAGGTTCTTTATTTAATAGCATATCAACCTTTGTAGGTTATTTAATGCCAAATTTGTTCTCCTAGAAGAACAATTGTGGCACTATTTAATCCATAGCTAGGAGGATAAGGGGGTTCATACCTTTCCCAAGGGTATTTGCCCGAAAGTGAACGTCACAGCGCGACTGGGGTACGAACTCGCGTACTACGATTCCGCAGTCCATCGCTTTAACCATTACAAGACCATTACACACCCCATATATATATATATATATATATATATATATATATATATATATATATATATATATATATATATATATATATATATATATATATATATATATATATATATATATATATATATATATATGCAGCATTTCTTCGTTAATGCAAATTTCATTGAACATAATAGACATTTTATGCCTACATATTCTCTTTTGGATCCGTTCGAATTCCCGTATTACTTTTATCGTATTCGGGGGGAACTGATTAAGGTATTGTCCATAGTTGTATGTATCCCTAGTACTTTCTGCCCGACTTTGGGCCATCATCAGGGGAGAATCTGTTACAAAAGTGATGTAACTTTTGTTTTAGCAAATTACTACTGTGTAAGGACGTCTTTGCTGTTGGAGATTATACTACTGATTATTGTTGCTGTAGGAGTATACTGATTATACTACTGATTATTGGAGTATACTGATTATACTACTGATTACACTACTGATTATTGGAGTATACTGATTATACTACTGATTATTGGAGTATACTGATTATACTACTGATTATTGGAGTATACTGATTATACTACTGATTATACTACTGATTATTGGAGTATACTGATTATACTACTGATTATTGGAGTATACTGATTATACTACTGATTATTGTTGCTGTTGGAGTATACTACTCCATCCAGTCAACAAACATATATCAAACTTTTTTATCGTAACCAAATGCACTACAATTATAAATCCGATGAAAAAATAATGAAAACATAGATTCACAAAAACATACTCCCCACTGATCCTAATAAAAAAATAAAACTTATTATATATTATAATAAGTTCAAAACCTCGAATTTGGTCATTAGAAATAACTCCTCTCCCTCGATTGGGGTGTTGCAAAAAACCAACGTTATATATAAATTTAAATGTCCCCTAGGAGATTGTATCTCTGATAATAATAATATATATGTTGGTTTAACCTCAACTACCCTGTCGAGGAGACTTACAATGCACCTTTCTGACACAAGTTCAATAGCTCAGCATTTAAAAAAACATTCATGCCCAACAGCACAACTACGAAAAATTCTCACCGACAACACAACAATACTCGAACATCAAAATAATAAACAAAAACTTCAGATTCTCGAAGCACTATATATTAGAAACCTGCAACCAGCACTTAATAAAATTAATTTTCAAACCAGTGCTAACGTACTTAAATGTCTTTAGTTACTGGCACTATTTACAGAATTACATTTAAAAGCAAGCGCCATAATCTCCAACAGCAAAGACGTCCTTACACAGTAGTAATTTGCTAAAACAAAAGTTACATCACTTTTGTAACAGATTCTCCCCTGATGATGGCCCAAAGTCGGGCAGAAAGTACTAGGGATACATACAACTATGGACAATACCTTAATCAGTTCCCCCCGAATACGATAAAAGTAATACGGGAATTCGAACGGATCCAAAAGAGAATATGTAGGCATAAAATGTCTATTATGTTCAATGAAATTTGCATATATATATATATATATATATATATATATATATATATATATATATATATAAAGCAAATATAAGAATCGAAATGAGCGGGAAGGTGGAAATTATTTTATTCTTTAAGTTTGTGCATTTTCACATTGCTGTTCCAGCAAAATGTCTCTACGGTGTGCCGTTTTTTCTATGCTACAGTAAGTGAGATAGAAAAATAAAAAATCCTATTAGAAATTATAAACTTATAAGATTCAATGCGGATATCTAATGTAACTAATTTGATTCAATTTTTATTAATTTAATTTCCATTAATTTCAATTAGTTTATTAATTCTTAGAAAATTTACTTAACCAATTATTTTAATAATCTATCAATTAAAATTAATTCAAATCATTTTGAATAAAATTTAATAAGTTAACATTCAATCCAAATTCAATACACATTCAATTCAAAACACATGAATTGACTGGGATATCTAACGGTTTTTGAGCCAGAGTCGAAAGAGAAAAAACAAAGAAGACTCTCGCAAGATATCTCGTCAGCTGCTTTTAACAAAACCAGAGGCGTTTAACCCTTTTCGGGCCTTTTGAAAAATCTTTCTGGAATCATTGTAGACAAGAGTTTCCGTTGGTAAACGAGAAAAGTTAAGGAAACGCACCTCAATACGTCAGAACAGCATGGGATTGAACTCTGTAGCTTCCGTTACTCAACAGAAACAAAAAACGCAAAATGGAATTCTATTTTTCTTGCTATCTATGTGTCTGTCTGTCTAACTTATTTCACTAAGCTTCTTTCTTTCTTTCTTTCTTTCTTTCTTTCTTTCTCGCGTCACTTTACTTCTATCTATCTATCTATCTATCTATCTATCTATCTCGTCTTTCTTTCTTTCTCGCGTCACTTTACATCTATCTATCTATCTATCTATCTATCTATCTATCTATCTCGTCTTTCTTTCTTTCTTTCTTTCTTTCTCGCGTCACTTTACTTCTATCTATCTATCTATCTATCTATCTATCTATCTGCTTCTCGCTCTCGTCTTTCTTTCTTTCTTTCTTGTGTCACTTTACATCTATCTATCTATCTATCTATCTATCTATCTATCTCGTCCTGCTTTCTTTCTTTCTTTCTTTCTTTCTTTGTGTGTTTTCATCTATGAACCCCTGCTACCTCTGTTTGGTGCTTTTATATGATATCATGGATTCCTATCAAATACAAATAATTATATGGTTTCAAGTAATTATTTCGGTTTAAAGAGAGTCATTTTTTGAACACATTGTTTGAACACATGGTTTTTAAGTATGTGCCCGTTGTGCAATGGTTATCTTCAGAGGAAATGAACACGGTGATACGAGTTCAAATCCTGTACGTGGCTGATTGCATTTCACATCGCACTAATATCCTTTACAAAAGTATGAATCCAATTATTCTACCCCCAACTATGGGTGAATAGTAGGGCATACTGGGTTCTTTAGCCTTGGTTAGGCAATCAGTCTAGGAGAAGGAAAACTCTGTTAAACTCCGCTGTAGAATACACCGACTGCATCTCCGCAGAGGGGTAAGACTCCTCTAACAACTGTTCCGGATATGACACTTAGCAATCTGATGGTGAGGCTCCAGTAATGCTGGAGCTTTGGGGAATGTGGAGTACCCTTTTATTGCAATTGCTCTCAGGTTCACTCTGACCCAGAGCAGTAACGCCGGATAGGGTCCTATCTATGGGTCATATAGAACTGATTGACATTTAAACTGAGTGCCAACAAATGACTTATGCCATATCGAATAGAAATAGAAATAGAATTGTTTGATCAATTGACTGCATGTAAACAAATCATTGATATTTGTTTGAATTGTTCGTTATATTATACTAATACTTGAAATCATTTGATTTCGTGCAAACGAATGAGTAATGTTGAATAGAATAAAGTAAAAAATTATCTCCCTTAGTTGAGGGTGACCCGAAGGCTCCCTTTTCAATAGCTACGGCATCGAGGTGTAGGGGAGGGTGCTATTCCATTCCCTGGATTGCACCACTTTACTCTTGATCCTCACCTTATAATTCTGAGTGTTAAACAAGGCGGCATCAAGGACCATTTTTTGATTCTTTGGTATGACTCGACCTGGGATTGAACTTTACTTTTTTTTTATATATATAAAGGGATTCAGTCTAACGCAAATAACTAGTTTGTAAGTCTATGGTTTCGAGTTCAGTGCACATAGGCAAATGTTTATTAAAACTAAACATAACCAAAACGTTATTCAATTCACAATATAATTCCTATACTTAAAAAGAAAAATATACATCTATATCCTTGCCCTTGAGGTCATAATAATTACGCGGATGCGTATTTCCAATCCTCCTGGGAAGACATGGCCCTGGAGGTGACCGTGTCGTCTGTAAAGAGTACGGATGTAACTTACAAAACACATTCAAGTTAATTGGCCGCGCAATTACCATGACTGGTCAATTTGGCGTCACTTGTGTGCGATATGGACTGTTGTATCAGTTGTAGAGTTTCGGCTCTGCAATCTGTGGTCGCTGGTTCAATCTCGCTGGTGGAGATCACGATATACACTGCTGATGAGACCGAATAAGGTCGAAACAGCTGCCCAGTGTTTCCGCATGTAAGTGTTCGTGGGATTTTCTGGTCCTTGTAATTCAATTCACAATATAATTCCTCTTTTTAAAAAGAAAAATATACATAACTAAAAATTTATTATTCGCAAGGAGGTAAAAATGGAACATTTTAAAAATCTCTCTTGCGCTCACAAATAACACACACACACACGCACACACACATGCACACGGATTCACACATACTTGTTAACACACATTCATACACATATACATAAGCGCGTGCACACACACATACACACACGCACACTGACACATGCGTGCACGCACAGACGCACACACATGCATTCACAGACGCACACACACACACAAGAACAAGCAACAAGCGCACACATGTACCCACGCACCCATGCATGCACATGCACACACGTACAAGCATACACATGCATACATACATATACGCACACATGTGAATCTGCACACGAATACACACAAGCACACACACAAACACACGCACACACACACACACACAAACAAACAAACAAATGGTTAAAGCGCTGGATTGCGGAATCATAATACGTGAGTTCGAACTCCAGTCGCGCTATTACGTTCACTTTCGGACAAATACCGTCTTATCCTTCCATCTATGGGTTAAATAGCACCACTATTGTCCTGCTAAAATGATGGATTTGGCATTAAATAAACCGAGAGGTTTGATATGCCATTAAAAAACTAACAAACAAACATACACACACTCAAACACACGAGCAATCAGAACATGTCTATAATTCACTTCTACGAAAAAAAAAAAGAGCCCCCCTCCCCGAAAACCGAAAGAATAAAAAGGGAATGTCCAGGTGGCGTAATGGTTAAAGTCCTGGACTGCGTAATCGTAGTTAGCGAGTTCGAAATCCAGTAGCACTATTACGATCACTTTCGGACAAATACCCTTGGGAAAGGTATGAACTCCCTTATCATCTCAGCTATGGGTTAAATAGTACCACTACTGTTCTTTTAGATCGATGGATTTGGCATTAAATAACCCAAGAAAGTTGATATGTCATGAAACAACAAACAAAGAATTAAAAGAAAAGAAAAAGATTGGCCAAGTCTTGATTGGCAAACATTAAACTTGAAAAGCTTATTAAAGGAACTACAATTGATAGGGCAGGAAGGAATCGACTGTATGCAGTGCTGTAGAGTCCTTCAGTAAAACAACATTTCAAGCAGGGTACAGTTGGAACACAGACAGCTGATTAACGTCACCTTAACTGTTGCAATTCTGAAAGATTATCATCAAGGCTTGCTTACACCACACAGTTCCCCTATTCTTTCTCTCACCATCCTTCCCTGTATTTCTGCTTGCTCCACTAGACCGCATCCTGTGTCCGCACCGAGTTGGTTGGTTGGTTGGTTGGGTTTTATGGCATATCAACCTTTATAGGTTATTTAACGCCAAATCCATTTTTATGTAAATAATCAGTTCTATTTCAAACAATTCAGTTTAGCATGAGTACACAGTTTGTCAAAAACATTTCGATTTCAAACTATTCAGTTTATTCCAGCTAGTTATATATACCAATTCAGTTTAGTGTATGTACAGTTTCAATGTCAAAAACCAGGTCAATTTCAAATAATTCAGTTTAGCATAAGCACGCAGTTTAAATGTAAAAGTAAAGTTAGCGACCATAGTCGAGGGTGACCCGAAGGCTCCCTTTTCGATAGCTACTACACCAAGGTGTAGGGGAGGGCGCTACTCCATTCCCTGGATTGCTCCACTTTACCCTTGAACCGTACCTTATAATGCTGAGTGTTAAGCAAGGTGGTATCAAGTTCCATTTTTAAAGTCTTTGGTATGACTCGACCTGGGATTGAACCCAGGTCTCCCGGGCCATTGGCGAACACTCTAACCGCTGGGCCAATACGGTTTTATTGTCAAAAATATTTCTATTTCAAGCAATTCAGTTTAGCATAAGTATGCCGTTAGTTCTATTTAACCCATAGATAGTGCCCTATCAGGTGCTACCAGGCCGGGCCAGAGTGGACCTGGGAGCAATGGTAATAAAGGGGTACTCCATATTCCCCAAAGCTCCAGCATCACTGGAACCTCACCATCAGACTGTTTAGTGACATATCCAGGACACTCGTTGTGGGGGGTTCTGAGGAGGCTACTATCTTAGTGTTTGCTCCAGGGAAGCCTCTGTTTCTCTATCAGTTATTAGAGAATAATCCGACGCTTTGATGGCCCAATTGGCTGGGGCTGTAAAATACATCGACTGCTTCTCTGCAAAGGGGTAAGACTCCCCCAACGAGTGTTCTGATTATGATAGAAAAAATCTGAGAGCGAGGCTCCAGTAATGCCGGAGCTTTGGGGAATGCGGAGTACCCCTTCATTGCTCTAGCTCCCAGGTCCACTCTGGTCCGGATTGGTAGCACCTGATAGGATCTTATCTATGGGTCAAATAGAACTAAACTGTGTACTTATGCTAAACTGAATTGTCTAAAATAGAACTGTTTTGACATTTAAACTACTTTTTTTGTACAGGCATTTAAAATTGTCCTAGTCTCTTGAAAATTCACTATGTTATTGCTATACAACTTATGAGATGACTGACCAATGTTTATGATTTCAGGTTCAAATGAACAGCCACAGCAGCAATTGGAATACACCCTACTAAAGCCGGATTATCACAGCTGGTGTATTTCAAAAATGCAATCTGGACTTTAGAAGAATGATATGCAATAAAATTCTGTTTTAAACTTGGAAAAAATGCCATGCAAAAAAAAAAAAAAAAAAAGAAAAAAAAAGCTGGATCTACTGCTATGACTCTGAGACCAAGAGACAGAGTTCACAGTGGAAGCATGTTGGCTCTCCCAGACCCAAGAAGGCCAGACAGAGCAAATCCACCCACAAAATTTTGATGATCCCTTTTTTGACAGCACTGGCATGATCTACATGCACTGGGTTCCCACTGGATAGACAGACAATATATGCAGTCAGTGTAGTCTACAGTCTTAGATGACCGGGCAAGGTAAACATTGCTTCATTTAATAAAAATTCTTGAAAATGAAATGCAGTTTCTTCCAGGCAGCGGTCGTATCGATACTGCTGTATGGATGCACTACTTGAACATTAACAAAACGGCTGGAGAAGAAGCTAGACGGCAATTATACAAGAATGCTGCGAGCAATATTGAATAAGTCCTGGCAGCAACACCCCACAAGGCACCAACTATACGGCCACCTGCCTCCCATCACGAAAACTATCCAAGTTAGACGAACCAGACATGCAGGACAATGCTGGAGAAGCAGGGACGAGCTCATAAGTGATGTTCTCCTATGGACCCCCACATATGGCCGGGCAAAAGCAGGACGACTAGCTCGAACATACATACAGCAGCTATGTGAGGATACGGGATGAAGACCTACCAGAGGCGATGAACGATTGGGAGAAGTGGCGAGAGAGGGTCAGGGATATCCGTGCTTGCGGCACGACATCATGATGATGATACTTGAATCCATTCAATTGTGTTCAAACAAATGATTGATATTATATACACTTTTTAGTATTAGATAGCAGTACTTTTAACCATTTAACTGTGCCCAAACGAATGAACAATGTTAAAGAGAATTGTTAATATTAGATAGAAATACTTGAAACCATTTAGTATCTTGGCTATAACAGTTAACTGCATCTGATGATGAAGCTTGATTTTTTAAATGAGCATGAGCTAATTTTTCTTTTTGTACACAGCTAAATGGTTTCAAGTATTTCTATCTAATACGAATAATTCTATTTACTATTAATCATTTGTTTACACAAAAGTAAATGGTTTCAAATATGGTTACATCACAGTAACAATTTAACATCAGTCATTTGTTTGCACACATTTAAATGGACATACCTATATGATCTGTAAGGGAATAGTTTGTAGGTAATTTCATTTTTAACGAGCGAGAACTAATTTGTTTTCACACGAGTATTGTTACCATTTCTCGACAGTTAAATGGTTTCAGTGATTACTAACACTAATAATTCAATTCAATATTGATTATTTGTTTTCAGACAGTGAAGTGGTTACAAGTATTGTTATTTAACACTAATAATTCAATTCAATATTGATTATTTGTTTTCAGACAGTGAAGTGGTTACAAGTATTGCTATTTAACACTAATAATTCAATTCAATATTGATTATTTGTTTTCAGACAGTGAAGTGGTTACAAGTATTGTTATTTAACACTAATAATTCAATTCAATATTGATTATTTGTTTTCAGACAGTGAAGTGGTTACAAGTATTGTTATTTAACACTAATAATTCAATTCAATATTGATTATTTGTTTTCAGACAGTGAAGTGGTTACAAGTATAGCTATTTAACACTAATAATTCAATTCAATATTGATTATTTGTTTTCAGACAGTGAAGTGGTTACAAGTATAGCTATTTAACACTAATAATTCAATTCAATATTAACTATTTGTTTTCAGACAGTGGTTACAAGTATTGCTATTTAAAGTTCCAAGACTGGAGCCTTGCCATCAGATAGTCTAGAGTCATTTGCAAGACACTCATTGGCGAGGGGTCTTACCGCCCCGCCGCCAGATATGCAGTCAGTGTATTCTACAGCCCCAGCCAACAAGGCATCCAGACCTAGTTGCAATAAACAAGAAATGAATATTATCCATTGCGGCAGATCACAGAATTAACATAAAGCAATGTAAAAAACTTGGAAAATATCTAGAACTTGGCAGAGAGTTAGAAATGAAGAATATGAAGGTGATAGTATTACCAATCATAGTTGGAATACTCGGAAGATACTACGGGTGTGAAAAACTTGCAAGAATGAAAATTATAGTTCAAGAGGATATTACTACTTTTTGAGAAAGGGATCACCTTATGCCTTGTGTAATAGTTTGGGAGCTAGACAATGAAACCATCGTTAGTGAGTTCTTTTCTCTCAGAGCATTCTAGTCTTCAGCTAAACTAGGCCAAATAGCACGTAAAAATAAGATGAAATGAATACGAGACTGGTTGTAAAATTCGAGAAAATATTATTATTTGTTTACAAGGAATTTTAGAATAACGGGTGGTGCAGCTGTGATGAAAAGCAACAAAAATTAAGATAAAATAAATACTAGTAAAAAATTAGTAATGGTTTATCAAATGATATTAAAATTCAAGATGATATTACTACTCGTTTAAAGAATGGCAGACTGGATTGTTGCGATAAAAAGCTACTAAAACTAAAATGAAATAAATACTAGTAAAAATCAATAATGTTTTATCAAATAATAATAAAATTCAGGATGATATTTTTATTTGTAATCGCCTTTACAGTTGTGATAAAAATTAAGATGAAAGAAATACTGAACAAAAATTAATATTGCTTTATCTGATCATAAAAAAAATCACGATAATATTTCTACTTGTTTACAAAGAGCTATAGAATGCCAGTCTAAATAGCTGTGATAAAAAGTAACTAAAATTAAGATGAAAGAATTGCCAATCAAAAATTAATTATTGTTGACAATGGTTCATCTAAAAAAAAAGATTAAGATACTATCACTAACACCCCTACAAATTCACCTGTACACGTCAATATACTCATACAGTACACACGTCACTTCCGATGAGGTGGTAAGCGCTACCGTTCGTTAAAATAAACCTCATATGTGAATTATTCAACCACTCACGCCCACGCTTCTCCGACTTGAAGCTTCTCTCCAAACTCCGTCTCTGTACTCTTTAATTAAAGAAGATAAAAAATACCGACACCACTCCTCCACACGAAGCTCATACTAGAAACACAAGTAATTTACGCACGGACATCTGGGCTCTCACAAAATAAACAAATAAATGAAGGAACAAATAGATGAATAAATAAATGTTATAAGCTAAGTCATTCCCTACGAAGCGTATTAAAAAAAAAAAAAAAAAAAAAAGGGAGGGGAAAAATAACTACCCCTCTGCAAAAAAAGAATCAAAAACTGAAAGAGCACAAATTTAAAATAGTACAATTAATGCAAACGTATCTACTCGTTCGTTGACGACTGTACACAAGACTGAATAGGTCTTAATGTAAGATTCAACACAGCGATGTGACTGGTTTGAGCGAAAACACACGAAGCTTACTGGTACTTGCAGACGCGAAAGTATAGTACAAATAAATGCAAGATAGGATTTTGAGGAGAGAGAGAGAAAGAGAGAGCATGTGTGTGTGGGGGGAGAGAGAGACAGCATGTGAATGTGTGTGTGTGTGTGTGTGTGAGAGAGAGAGAGAGAGAGAGGACATGTGTGTGTGTGTTAGAGAGAGAGAGAGAGCATGTGTGTGTGGGGGGAGAGAGAGACAGCATGTGAATGTGTGTGTGTGTGAGAAAGAGAGAGAGAGAGAGAGAGGACATGTGTGTGTGTGTTAGAGAGAGAGAGAGAGAGAGCATGTGTGTGTGGGGGGAGAGAGAGACAGCATGTGAATGTGTGTGTGTGTGTGTGAGAGAGAGAGAGAGAGAGAGGACATGTGTGTGTGTGTTAGAGAGAGAGAAAGAGAGAGCATGTGTGTGTGTGGGGAGAGAGACAGCATGTGAATGTGTGTGTGTGTGAGAGAGAGAGTGAGAGAGAGAGCGAGAGAAAGAAAGAGAGGACATGTGTGTGTGTGTTAGAGAGAGAGAGAGAGAGAGAGAGAGCATGTGTGTGTGGGGAGAGAGAGAGACAGCATGTGAATGTGTGTGTGTGAGAGAGAGAGAGAGAGACAGCATGTGCATGTGTGTGTGTATGTGTGTGAGAGAGAGAGAGAGAGACAGCATGTGCATGTGTGTGTGAGAGAGAGAGAGAGAGAAAGAAAGAGAGGACATGTGTGTGTGTGTGAAAGAGAGAGAGTGAGAGAAAGAGAGAGAGAGCACGTGCATGTGTATGTTTGTGTATGTGTGCGTATGAAAGAGAGAGAGAGAGAGAGAGAGAGAGAGAGAGAGAGAGAGAGAGAGAGAGAGAAACTACACCGTCACATAAGGAGCTACGCATGTTGATCTGATACGAAAAATGAACCACTGCGACTGGGTCTATCAGAAGCAGCGGACACGTTAGCAAGAGGCAGTGAGTAATAAAAATTGAAGATTGAAAGCTGGGTGGGGGTGGGGGGACATTTTACTGTTATTGTTGTTGTTGTTGTTGGAGTGGGGAGGAGGAGGAGAGAGACTAGTAAATCAAAATAACATTTAAAAATGTATGTATGTATGTATATGACAGAAAAAAAGAAGGAAAGAGAGAAAGAGAAACTGAATAATTGACTGAATGAAAGAAACAAGAAGAAATAAAAAAGGAGAGAGAGAGAGAGAGAGAGAGAGAGAGAGAGAGAGAGTGGAAACAAAAAAGAAATAAAAAAGAGACAAAGAGACAGAGAAACTGAAAGAAAGAGAGGCGCGGAACAAAACGAAAAATGTGCGAGTTATAGAATGAAACAAAGAATAAAAGAGAGTGAGATAGAGATAGATAGATAGATAGAGAGAGAGAGAGAGAGAGAGAGAGAGAGAGAGAATCAGTGCCTCGTCGTAGACTAATAGCAAGCACATCTCGCAGACTATTATTATTGTACTGATGTTCAATTCTGGGTGTCACGCACGTATAACCTTGTTTTATACTAGGTAAGCATATCAAAAGGCGGCTAAATAGGAAATAGACATTGACTAAACTTCGCTTAGTTTAGCACAGGTCCAGAAGTATGGGGCACCCAGTGAGAACCGAACTCACTAACAATGATCTGCTAGTTTAGCTTACAAACCATAACACAGCAGGCCTCGCCGTGGAGTAGTGGTTGGTAAGTTCATTATATAAATAATTAAACCGTAGTGATTTTGATCCTCACTGAGTACCTAATACTTATGACTTCAGCTCAGAGGAGCGATTAACCTGTATATCTCGCAGACTATTATAACCCCCACGCGAGAGAAAATGAATTAGGGGAAACTTGGAGAAATACGTGTATATGTATACATGTGTTTACAGAGAGAGAGAGAGAGAGAGAGAGAGAGAGAGAGAGAGAGAGACGGGGGGAGGGAATGTAGGAGAATGAGCGAAAATGGGAGCTATATAAATAGATAAACAGAGATACTAAAGAAAAAAATAAACTATGGAGAAAGGTGAGAGAGAGAGGGAGAGAGAGAGAGAGAGAGAGACAGAGAGGTAAATATAAATATGTATATATGCATGTATATATCTATACACGTATGTATATATATATATGTATATGCATATATTTGTAAATATATGTACCTATATATATATATATATATATGTTTGTATATATATATATATATATGTATGTGTATATGTGTGTATATATATATATAGGAATATATATATATATATACACATATATATATATTTGTGTGAGTAAGTGTGTGTGTGTGTGTGTAGGTGTGTGTATATGAATATAAAATGCAGAGGGAGAGAGAGAGAGAGAGAGAGAGAGAGAGAGAGAGAGATTTGAGGAGTGACAGAAAAAGAGATAGAAAACAAAAATTGGAAGGAAATCTAAAAATATCGGTGTAATTTGAGGGTTGCGTAGGATTTAATGTCTTTCTGCTTGGAACCTTTGGGTTTAAAAGAAATTCCCTGGCGAGATGACTCGAGTCTAACAAGTTTAATTGAACAGTTTCACTATATATATGAGTGTGTGTCGGTGGTGGTGGGGGAGTTGTATGTGTGTTTGATTAAAAATTAAAGGCAAGGACGAATGTAGGAAATAAGGAAGGTTTTTCTTGCTTACCAACAAGGGAACGTAAATCAAAATCAAATAAATGTAAAAATCGTACAAAAAAATCTGAATTTCGAGCATTTTCGGCTGTCATTTTCAAGATCGGTATAATTTATTATCATAGAATTTAAACAACATCAAACCCAATCGTCTCCAGCCATCTTAAAAAATGTTGACGATAAGCTTTTTTTTTCATTTGCATTCGCTTTTAAACGAATTTAGAGTTGACCATTAAAGCATTGGTTGACGTCATGCAACAGTCACGATTCAAACAAAGATAGTGTTGGCCAGTGAGGCGCCAGATGACATCATACAATTAGTGAAAGCGCTCGAAACCATGAACCTTTTCGACGATTTAAAAATTCTTTTGATCCGGATTTACGTTTCCTTGTTCGTAAACAAGAATAAATAAAAAAATTCCTTCCTTATCTGCGTTTTTCACAAAACATACATTAATGAAAAACTGCTCTCTCTCTCTCTCTCTCTCTCTCTCTCTCTCTCTATATATATATATATATATATATATATATATATGAAAATAGAAAAAAAAGTATTTCAAATGAAGTTTTAATAAAATCGAAACGTTTTAACGTTGATTTTACATTATAATAAATTCATCACATTTGTAATACTTTGTTTTCTATTTTCTTTATACTGTAGTATTTATTTCCATAATTTACTTATATATATATATATATATATATATATATATATATATATATATATATATATATATATATATATATATATATATAAGTAAATTATGGAAATAAATACTATATATATATATATATATATATATATATATATATATATATATATATATAAGAAAAGGTACATGGGAACTACACAAGAATGCTACGTACTGTTTTGAACAAACCCTGGAAGCAATACCCCACAAAACAGTGTCTGTGCCACCACTTCCCCCCATCTCAAACTTTCCAAGTAATACGAACAAGACATGTGAGCCATTGCTGGAGAAGCAAGGACAAACTCACAAGCGACTCTCTCTTAGGGACGCCTTAGTGTCGACCGACCAGCAAGGACTAATAGACATCAGCTCGGCGCAGTCACTGGATGCCGTCTAGAAGATCTGCATTGTGCGATGGATGATGGGAACTGATGGTAATATATATATATATATATATATATAGAGAGAGAGAGAGAGAAAGAGAGAGTCAGGAAACTTCGTATTATCAGCAAGGCTTGATGGTGATACTGATGACATCCAGACACGCACCCCCACCCAGACACACACACACACACACACACACACACACACACACACACATATATATATATATATATATATATACTCCTAAGAATCCTCTGTAAAAAAAAGTAAATTTTCTTCTAAACCAAAGAATCCTGGGTTTTATCAATTCTTATGAAACAATCAAACACTGTACAATCAAAACATATATCATTAAAGTTAAGAGGCAATGTACCTGTTTACTAGTTGAATGAGTGTCCACTTAGTAGAAGCACAAATTGAAAGCAGTCTAAGACCAATGTAGTTCTTGCAGTCAAATCATGCTAATGGCAATTGTTCCCGCCAGATCACCGAAGTTTAGCGGCAATGAATTTGTTCAGATAGGTGACCATTTAGTTGCAGAAATTACAGTTAGCAACCTAAGGTCCATGTGTCTGACTAAACCAAACTTAGAAATTAACATCGACTACCAATGTCAGTTACTATTCGGACCTTACGTGCAAACAACCAAATAAAGTAATATCTATCACGTGTCAATAAAAATAGAATTAAAACAAAGGACTACAACGTTCGGGTTCACCGACCAAAGCGTCACCATTCTTTCACTGTCGGCGGGGCTTAGAATACGCTAACTGTATCAAAAAAGTTGCTCCAAAAAGTTTCCCCAAAAAGTTGTCCTGACCATGAGACTAAACCTTTTTGATGGTGATGCTGCAGTTCTGGAGAACTAGGGAGTGCGGAGGACCCATTCATTGTTATTGCTCTCAGGTCCACTCCGACCGGGAGTGGTAGTGCCTGTTAGGGTCCCATCTATGAGTCAAATGGATTTGTTAATTATTCGTATTCGATTGGAATATTTGATGTCATATAATTGTATATTATTTATATCGAGAATAGTTACCGGAAGCTATAATTGTTTACTAAGGATTATTATTAGCTACTTGAAACCATACAATTGTGAAGAAACAAATACGTATCATCGAATAGAAATAATTACTTGAAACCATATAATTATTAGGAATAGATAGGAATACTTGAAACCACACAACAGTTTGCAAATTATTTGTATTAGATTGGAATACTTGATATCAAATAACTGAGTGCCAACAACTACACAAAATATGTAAATATGAACGTACAATGAACACGATTTCTAACCTCTGGGCATAAGACAACCTTGGATGAGTTGATATGCCTTTAAATCAATTAATCAGTCTTTCACTGGCCCCTCTATTACAGCTGGTCATCGTAATATCAACCCAGATAATTATTACAATACGACACATCCAGCATTGACGGAATCCAGTAAGAGCACTGATAGTGATTTTGAACCAGGCAACAGCTGGTAACCTTGCTGGAGTTTACATGCAATTAGAAGCAAGGCAGAAAGGTATGGCTTTTAGATGTTCTTCTCTCCTGTTGTGCATTCGCAGTTTTTATTCTTTTAATCATCTCTTTTCTATGATTCTTGGCCCCCGCCTCCCGCGACATCAAGACATTGTTGAATGTATTCTATTTACGGGGATTTGCCGCTAGGCATCTGTTGCTTGGCAACGAATTCTCACCCGCGACACGACCTTGAGTTAACTATATTCAAGAAGATTTTAAATTCGTATATTTCAAAGGAATAATTATTGTTCCACCTCCGTTTCAGCTATTTATCTTCTGTGATATATCAAATTGCTTAGAATATAAGACATGAGGTGCATGGGGCTGTTCATATTATGCATCAAATAGATTTTATGTAAAATATGTGACTTTATTTATACATCAGTTGCTTTTAAATGTGGCTTTAAGTAAAATATGTGACTTTATTTGTCTCGTAGATAGGTTTGTTTAAAGTGTGACTTTTCGGTAAAATATGTGACTTTATTTATACGTCAGTTGCTTTTAAATGTGGCTTTAAGTAAAATATGTGATTTTATTTGTCTCGTAGATAGGTTTGTTTAAAGTGTGACTTTTCGGTAAAATATGTGACTTTATTTATACATCAGTTGCTTTTAAATGTGGCTTTAAGTAAAATATGTGATTTTATTTGTCTCGTAGATAGGTTTGTTTAAAGTGTGACTTTTCGGTAAAATATGTGACTTTATTTATTTGTTTGTTGGTCTTATTGCTTTCAGATGTAAGAAATTTAACTTTGCTTGTTTTATGAATCGGTTTCCTTAAAAAGTGTTCATTTTACGTAAGAGATGCACCTTTCAGTTATTCATATATTTAATATACAAGAATAGAATGTGACTATATATATATATATATATATATATATATATATATATATATATATATATATATATATATACATATATATATATATATATATATATATGTTCAGACATATCAATACAAGTTTACCTGAAATCGGGTGAACGTGAAACTTGGGGGTTGTGAATTTCTCCTTATTTGAAATATAGTGATATTGCTCTGTCTTTTGTGCATAGAACATTATTGTACTGTTTTAAAACAGGGAGGTGCCCGTGGTGTAATGGTTATCATCGTAGGAAATGGATACGGCGACACGAGTTCAAATCCTGGACGAAACTGATTGCATTTCACATAGCACTAATACCCTTGGGAAAGGTATGAACCAATTATTCTCCCTCCAGCTATGGGTAAATAGTAGGACAGACTAGGTTCTTCAGCCTGGTTGAGGCAACTAGTCTAGGAGAAGGAAAACTCTGAATTCAAACCTGTTAAACTCCGCTTAAAAAATGACCTTGTGTCATATCCTGCCCGAGCGGAGGGGTTGGTAAATAGGATTGTACTGTTTTAAAACGATTTTAGCGATATATATATATATATATATATATATATATAAACTCAAAGCTATCATATATATCTTAACAGTATGATATACATAATTAATCATTTATATAATATTATATATATATATATATATATATATATATATATATATAAGCATAAAGCTATCATATATATCTAAACGATGTCATTTATGTTATACTCTTCAGAGTGTTCGCCAACAGCTCTGTAGACCGAGGTTCAATCACTGGTCGTATCATACCAAACTCTTAAAGATGGTACTTGATACCCTCTTGTTTAACACAGAGCCTTATAAGAGTAAAGAGTATTAAGAGTAAAGAGGAGCAATCCAGGGAGAGAAGTTGCGCCCTCCCCTACGTCACGGTACGGGTGTTTCTTCAAATGATTGTATTTCTAAAACATGTAACATTTAGTTTTGATTCGTTGTTATATAGTTATATTGTTTTCTCGATTCATATTAAAGAGTGCTTATTATAAGTGATCGAGCATATGTAGATCGAAGTTAGAATAGGGTGGGTATAGAGTTTATGGCGCTTGGTGACTGTCAGAGCTTTAGGTCTGATGATCGCATGGGCAAGAAACTAGCTGTCACAAAGTACCGTTGAACCTGTATCTGCGCTATCCAAACATACATCTATAAGTCTCTCTGCATTTCTCTCTCTCTCTCTCACTCCCTCCCTCTCTCTCACTATCTATCTATCTATCTATCTATCTATCTATCTATCTATCTATATGTATGTATGTATTTATATATATACGATACTGATATAATAGTTCTTTCAGAAAAATGAAAAAAAGCAAATAGAATAAAACATCATTATCAACAGGATATATATATATATATATATATATATATATATATATATATATATATATATATACACACACACACACACACACACACACACATATATATATATATATATATATATATATATATATAACCGATACTGATAAGATGATTCTATCAGAAAAATGAAAAAAACGAATAAATAAATAAATAAATAGATAAAATGAAATAAAGCCTTATTATTAACAGGGGCGCGTTTCAACCACATGCTTCATGAGAGGAAATAACAGAAATATCTGTAATGTATTCGTTTTTTTTTAAACTTACACAATAAATAGATAAAATACATAAATACTATTTATTTATTTGGGAGTGAATGGTCATATGCATTGACCAATGATATTTCCTTTTCAAGTTCACGTGTTCAAATCTTCCGGATTCGTTTGTTATGAACGAAAACCCTAAAAAACAAGCAAAAAAAAAAAAAAAAAAAAAAAAAAAAAGTTAAAACCAAAAAATAAAAACAATACTGAAGAGATGATCGAAGCATTCAGTAGCCTGCTTGTAATTTTCGGGGAATGTCAAAGCATTTTTTTTTTATTTCTTATTTAATGATTTCAAAAGATTTTCAATTCTGAAGTCGGAGTTTCTTATAATACAAAGACGCAAGATATATAGACTTAAAACTGATCTTGTAATCTGGTTTCGTTGGGGGGGGGGCGTTTTTCATGTAGCTTGTTTTAGACAGGAATAGCCCGAAGAAACCCATCCTACTCCAGGTATGGTCTGAATTCAGTTTTCTTCTGCTAGATTGATTGATTGCAATACCAAGGTTAAATTTCCCCGTTTTCCCTATTATTTACCCATTGACGAAAGGAAAGTTATTGAATTCTTATATTTTTTATAATTATTTG
This sequence comes from Sepioteuthis lessoniana, assembly GCA_963585895.1. Taxonomy (NCBI): domain Eukaryota; kingdom Metazoa; phylum Mollusca; class Cephalopoda; order Myopsida; family Loliginidae; genus Sepioteuthis; species Sepioteuthis lessoniana. The sequence goes on along the minus strand of CAUZXS010002370.1, from coordinate 113,946 downwards.
TGCTATGCGAAATGCAAACAGCCTTGTCCAGGTTTTGACTTTTATTAATTAAGTTGACTTTCTACAATGATTGCAATTACGTCTCAAGCACCTCCACAAGAATCATACGAAAGACTTAAAAAATGGTACTTGATGCCTCCTTGCTTAACTCTCAGTATTATAAGGTATGGATCAAGGGTAAAGTGGAGCAATCCAGGGAAAGGAGTAGCGCCCTCCCCTGCACCTTGGTATAGTAGCTATCGAAAGGGAGCCTTCTGGTCACCCTTGACTAAGGTCGCCAACTTTACTAAAAGACGCTATGTATATACCAGATGGTAAAAGACGCTATGTATATACCAGATGGTAAAAGACGCTACGTATATACCAGACGGTAAAAGACTCTAGATATATACAAGACATTAAAAGACTCTAGATACACACCAGAGAGTAAAAGACGCTAGGAATATAGTCTTGTATATACTTAGATAGATAGATAGATAAATTTATGGATAAGACTGGCAGACAGATAATTACAAACACAAGGAAAAGTGGCTTAGTTATATATGAAGATGAGACGGACTGACATACAGACAGACAGACAGACAGATAGATAGATAGATAGATAGATAGATCAGATAGAAAAATGGATCGATAGAGAGATATGTAAATAGATATTGATCAACTGATAGATAGATAGATAGATAGATAAGAATGAGATAGATAGATAGATAGATAGATAGATAAAGTGACGGAGAGATGGAGAGAAAGATAATACTGAAATTATCAAAATATTCATCTATCTGGTTTTTTTATCTATCTATCTAGCTATCATTCTATCTATCCATCTATCTCATTCTTATCTATCTATCTATCTATCTATCTATCTATCTATCTATCTATCTATCTATCTCATTCCATTCATATCTGTCTATCTTTATTCATATCTATCTATCTATCTATCTATCTATCTATCTATCTATCTATCTATCTATCTCATTCTTATCTATCTATCTATCTCGTTCTTATCTATCTATCTATCTATCTATCTATCTATCTCATTCTTATCTATCTATCTATCTATCTATCTATCTATCTATCTCATTCTTATCTATCTATCTATCTATCTATCTATCTATCTCATTCTTATCTATCTATCTATCTATCCATCTATCTCATTCTTATCTATCTATCTATCTATCTCATTCCATTCATATCTGTCTATCTTTATTCATATCTATCTCTTTATCTTAATTTATCTATCTATCTATCTATCTATCTATCTATCTATCTATCTATCTATCTCATTCTTATCTATCTATCTATCTATCTATCTATCTATCTATCTATCTCATTCTTATCTATCTATCTATTTATCTATCTATCTACTCAATTTCATTCCTATCTATCTATCTATCTATCTTGCTTGCTATAATTAGTTCGATGTTTAGTTTGTCTTCTGATTACCAC